>JAJGOT010000057.1:1057500-1065000 GCA_022457155.1 Cladopsammia gracilis | reverse complement strand
TAGATATTAGCCAATTATGTCGATCGTATGTTTTTCACTGTATTTATAATCCCCAAAACTTCATCCCTAAAAATTTCGAAAACGCTCTCATACATTTCTTTCAAACTTTGTCCAGTTGAAGGCCATGGTCTAATCAATTAGTCCACTAGTGGGTTTTACAAAAATTTCTCTTGATCTAGAGAAACTCCGCAACTTGTGAATTTCAGAGGATCACCATTCCGTTGCCATGGAAGCACCGATGTAAACAAATCCTATACTCCCATAAAGTTCAATGTATTGTGTGTTTGCATGCAAAGTGGCTTGTCTTTTTATGCACTACAACAAAAGATATGGCCCATTAAAATTGAAAGGGTGTGGACTTGATAAATGGGTACGAGCCTCCTTAATTTATCTGAACACTGACTGAGAGGCATTCCTTTCCGTGTAATCTTTTGCAAATACAACATGGCTACAGATGGAAGGGTTCAATGTTACTGACTGCAGTTCGAATATTTTTAATCTCCCAGTTAAAATTCTGACTTGAATTCGACAAACGCGTGTTGAGTTAAAGTATCATAAGAACTGACTAACCTGCCAAGGGAACTAATAAGATTTTGTGTATGTATATGGGTTAAAATATAATACGTTATTCTTTTACCTTGCTCTGCAGAAGCAGTGTATCTCAGATAAGCTCCCCAAAGAAAACACGCAAGCAAGGGAACTAGCACGGGAAAACAACAATCGGCCATACTAGAAGCCGTAAAAACGACCCTTTCCCGTTTTCAGTTAGCATCCTATGTATTGATAGTAATCAATTATTCATCAGTGAATTCATGTTTGTTTAAGTCCGACCCACAAAATATGCTTGTAGAAAGTTGTTCCATGCAGTCAAAATTTCAATGCTTTCTTTTTATTTCAGTTTAGTCTTAATTCAGTCTACTGATCATAGGATACTATTTGCATTTCGTAACATTTGCTATTCGCATAATCTTGCTGTCCTTGCGGACTATGTCGCAACTTCCTGCTATTGCGGTGTTTTCCTATCAGTATATATTCTAATGTATTCGTTTTAGCAAAAAAAAAAAAGCCTGTCACGGTTTTTCTCAACTTTTGATATTGGCCATGTAACGAAACTCTAACGACACTGCTGGAAAGAGCACCTCAAAAGCTTGTGAGTCGTATCTTGTAAAATCGCAAAGTTATATAGCTTCGCGAAGTCGGGAAATTTTACAGACATTTTTATGCTTTTTATGCTTCGCGAAGTCGAGAAATTTTTATTTTTTTGTAAAATTTCCCGACTTCGCGAAGCCCCCAGCATAAAAATGTCTGTAAAATTTCCTGACTTCGCGAAGCTATAACTGCGATTTTTCCAGATACGACTCACAAACTTGGCTGTTTTACTATACAGTGTAATCATGTAAAAATTTCAGATGCCCACTTCCTATTAAATGTTCACTAAACAAATGAAAAACGAAAAGTAGACGGGAAAATAAAATAAAAAACAAAATGATGTTACCGATCTTAAGACAACCGGTTTTATGAAAAAGTACCCTGCGAGCAGAGCCTCTTTCGAGGATCGAAAGAGGCTCTGCTCGCAGGGTAATGAAAAAGGATAATTAGTAAAGATATATTTCGACATAGTTAGTAGAGGAGACTGGTTATGAAAGCCGGTAGACTTCAAAGGCGCCAAACAATAGCGGCTCTCTACTAACTATGATTTCGACAGCTCGGCGACCGGTCCGTAAAGACAGCGATTCTTGGCATAAATTATACTTTCTAACATTGTGTTGGTACATTCAAGCATGCAGCCGTTAAAATCCAAAAAAGGATTTTCAAATTACACGATAGATGTTCAAATTGTGCTATAAGGTCTTCCGTAACTATTAACCTTATATCCAGCTTGGTTTAAATTGAATTCTGAGTTCTGGATCATCAGCTGCGCACTGTCTAGGAAAAGTTTGACTCTAAATGCGATTTATGAACGGTCTGTTATATAATAAATACTCGCTCATCTTTAATGCAACAATTAAAGGGACAAAACATTCGAGAAAAAAAATAAACTTTATGTTAGGTCACATAGAGAAATTCACTTATAGAAACACAAAAGAAAATAAATAGCCTGCTTGAAGAGTCGCAACAGTCAAATGATGCTGCGTGAGCCAAAGTTTATCTGCTGCGTGGGCAGCTGGCAAAATTAGCAAATAGAACTGAACAAACAAATTGGTTTGAAGGACAATTTATCACTCGTTCATCAATGCAGTTGAGGGACAAGTTAATAGGCCACATTAGCTTGAAAGACGGTTTAATATGAAAAGAGACCGACCCGAAACCTAGGACTGTAAACGCGTTTGTACCTAACATAAATAAAAGCTTGTTTATTTTGTCGTTCAACGCGAGAATCGTAATATCGGAGTATTTATCTTCCTTGTTTCTTTTTTTTTTTTTTTTGCTCCTGTTTCTAAGAACTCAGTCGAGCCGGTAGAAGGTAAGAGTCAGAGAAAGAACGCAAGCCACGTCTAACTCCAATTATTTTAAAGAACTCGAAAGATCGTGTACGGTTCGCTTTCGAACATGGCTACATAGACCTACATATGGTCCGAAACCAGAGAACATGCTAATTTCTAAGTCTTGCACGGGACCTATAATGCCCGGCTATAACTTAAAAAACCGACCGAATTTACTTGGACGGTCACGTTTTACATAGCACCATAATATGTACTTATTGACTAAGTGGGAGGGCCGGATGGGAAAATATTTGGCTCGAGGTCATGGCGTACGGACCGAGCGCAGCGAGGTCCGTGCGCCATGACCGAGAGCCAAATATTTTCCCATCCGGCCCGACCTAACTTAGTCAATAAGCATTTTATCATATGACCAATTTGGAGACAAAATTACTTGAAATTTTAACGCGCGAGGCCGTCCGCTTTTGTAGTAGGGCCGTACGCCTTTTTCCGGCCCCGCACGCGCAAATGCGTACGGCCCTCATACGGGACTTTCATCAATGGTTTTGCAAAGAAAATATTCGCAGGGCCGTACGGGTCATATGATAAAAATATTAATTTACAAACGGAAGCTGGATTTTGTGTATGAATTCAAGTTGTTTGTTACCTTGATGTGCAGTAGCCTGAATGAAGTTCAGCCAAGCGCCCCAAACCGCAACACAGGCCAGCAAGAGCAGTAATACGGAGAAACAACAACCCGCCATACATGGAGCCGTAAAATAAACCGTTCTCGATCAGACTTAAAAGCAGGAGATGTCGGCTTGACGTTTTCATTAACAGTATAATATTCTATCCTGGGTATTGTTATTTATGACATGTAAATGAGGTATATGCGGAATTGCTCTGGCCTGGGACTAAGCCAAACCAAGGCGAAAAAGAAATACAGTGGATCTCAAAATAAACCGTTCTCGATCAAAATAAACCGTTCTTGATCAGACTTGGTTTATAATTTAAAAGCGGAAGATGTCGGCTTGACGTCTTCATTGACAGTGTAATATTCTACCCTGGGTATTGTTATTTATGACATGTAAATGAGGTATGCGGAATCGCTCTGGCCTGGGACAAGGCCAAACCAACGCGAAAAAGAATACAGTGGATCTCAAACCCGGCTTCTAAGCGGGGAGGGTGGGCGGGACGCAAAAATAAAAAACTTACCGTGACAAGAGCAAAGTGCATTGAATAGGACACATGCAAGTCTTTTATATTAAAGTATTCATCCCCAGGGTATTAATTATCAATGGAAATCGAGTTTGCATAGTTTTTGTCACTATGAATATATTCGGGATCTCGCCATTACGTTCGTTCAAAGGTCTGCTTATTTTTATTTCAGGGAAAATTTATTCAGCTGAAAGAGTTGCCCGAGGATATGAAAACATCATTTCACTTACATGTTTACCTCATGGGTATTTTATGAGTTTCAAATAGACGTGTCATTCGCTGACAGTAAGATGATTAAATTGTCTTTTCGTGTTTTAAATACGAATGTTCAAGGTGTATTAAGTCAGGCAAGACGCCGTTTTTGACATGTTTTTGTGGTAGCTTAGAATATTTCGTCTCCATACCTTGTAATATTTGTCTTTTTGTGGTAGCTTGGGATATTTCGTCTCCATACCTTGTAATATTTGTCTTTTTGTGGTAGCTTAGGATATTTCGTCTCCATACCTTGTAATATTTGTCTTTTTGTGGTAGCTTGGGATATTTCGTCTCCATACCTTGTAATATTTGTCTTTTTGTGGTAGCTTGGGATATTTCGTCTCCATATCTTGTAATATTTGTCTTTTTAGCTCGTGAATACGTGAAGCGTTTGAACGAGTTACAGCAGACGAAGACAACTATGCACATTTTCACCCCTTCCTTCCTGTTTACTTTTCTTGGTAATTCCGTTGACCAGTGCATAAGGCTTGCGCTATATATTTTGCCCGTTCCAAAAGCGGAAATGGTAATGGTCAGCTGCCTTACCCATGTGTGTAATGTTCACGTTGTATACCGGAAGTGCGAATACCGGGTGTTTAGAGTCAATGTATGTCGCTAGGAACTTTGGGATTGATCCCTCGACCATCATGGCGTCCATGTGATTGATGTTTCTAGGCTCATATTAAATCGTTTGTTAATCTCATGCATCGTGAATTGATATCCACAAGAAACATCACAATGGGGACGGCGTCGGAGGGAAGGGGGATGGGGTGTTGGACGTAGAAGGTGGGGCATGGAGGGTGGTGGTCGGTGGAGCAATACGTGTAGGAGAGGGAAGGGTCCGAAGGTTGCTTCGTATTCACGAGTTGGCTCTAAAGGCTGGTTCTCATATAATCGTCCCGGTCGTCCAAGTCGTTTCAAATTTTTTTTGCAAACGACTCAGACGATCGGGACGACTCAAGCGATTTGTGTTCTCATACGATCGTCCCGGTCGTCTCGAACGTCAATGGCGCAGTCGTAAACTGTGTCCGACAGCATGTTTTGGGTAATAATACTGCATTCTGGGGTAGATTTGGGTCGCTTCGATCGCCTCAGCCGTCCCTGTGTATCGAACACCCTATCGGTAGACCGTAAACTCACTCGATTGCGTTGTGTTTTTACTCAACTTTTTAATCGGCAAACTCGCAAAAACTGGCTCGCTGTTCAACTCACAATTCACAGTACAATTTCTCGCTCACATGTCATTGCCTTATTTGGGAACTAAAGCGCACGTGATTAATGTTACATAACAACAACGACTATGGGGGAGGGCTGAGTCTACTACGCTCGCACACAACTCCCCTAAAAATTGAAACTTTCAATTTTTACAATCCTTAACAAAAATCGTGCAACTTATAAACAGTTCAGTTCAGTTCTCCTCTTCTGCTCGCATCTGTACTGCAATCTTTTCAGCCGCCTGTTGAGCTGCAAGTCTCCGCACCCTCTGGTTCCTCGGCTGCACTTCGTCTCTCCTCCTCTCTTGCAGGTGAACACTGTGATCCACTCCTCGTATCTCCAATGGACAAACTAGTTGAAGAGGTCTCTCAATGGTGTGTCCCTTATGCAACAAAACCACACCTCTAACAACACCGTCCTTGCCTTGAACGAGGCGCGACACCTTCCTTTTTTCCACTCTCCACGGTTCTTTTCGTCTCCAACGACAAGAACAACCTCTCCGACTACGGGTGTAGCTCCCCCTTCCTTGTTGAGACGGTGACCTCCCAATAGACTGTGAATGTATTCCTTCTTCCATCGTCTCCACGCCTGGGCCTTAGCTTCCTCCAACCTCTTATTCATCTTCGTCAGCTTCTCCTTGTCATCTTCGATGAATTCGACGTCTTCGATTGGGCAAGCATTACGCCCCCACATGATCATGTTCGGTGTAAGCACCTCTTCTTCACTCTCCGCCTCCACGTAAGTCAGGGGCCGATTGTTCAAGTTCCTTTCTATGTCCATCACGACCGATTCCATCGCTTCATACGAAAGTCTTGACCGCCCTGGCGTCTTGTGCAAGGTTTTCTTAATTTCTTTGATCAGTCTCTCGTAGAACCCTCCCCACCAAGGGGATTTCGCAAGGTTAAACTGCCAACGAATGTCCTCTCTTGCTAAGTAGTTCTGCAACTTCTCGCTCTTCCTAATCGCTCTGATCCAGTCCGCCGTGGTCTTGAAGACTCCAGCATTGTCTGAGATGATTACTCGAGGCCTCTTTAAGCGCGAGATGAATGCGTTCAGTTTCTTCTGGAATTCGTCTGCCGTTTTCGTCCTTGTTACTTCTAAATGGACTGCTCTTGAACTCGCGCACGTGAAGATGATGATTGAGTACTTTCCTAGTTCTTCCTTGCCAACCCTATAACTCAAAGGTCCGGCAAAGTCTACTCCGGTGACCTCAAATGGTCTACTCCCCTCGGTCCTGTATTCTGGCAGGGCGCTTGTTGGTGGTGCTTCGTACGGCCGGGTGGAAAATACTTTGCAGACATTGCATCTTTTGATTGTCTTCTTGACTGTTGCTCTCAACTTCGGAATCCACCAACTCTCTCTAACACTTGCCATTGTGCTAGCAACACCAAGATGCATGACTTGATTGTGTACATGAGCGACGAGCTTCTCAGCCAGCGGTCCTCCTGGAAGGTACGTGGGTCTGTATCCTTTAACTCTGCCTTCGCACTTCAGAACGCCTGTATCTTCATCTTCTACCAGCTTCCATCCTTGTGATTGTAAACTTGCTTGGTCCGCTCTCTGAACTCGTCTCACCCAATAGGTTCTCGCAGTAGTGATCTCTTCGGTTACTAATGGACCCGATCTTCTCTTCAACTTGTTTCTTCTTGCTTTGCAGTTACTGATAAACCTCAACATCCAAGCCGTCACCCTCATGGTCTGCCAGTAAACACCCCTCTCTAACAATGCATCCCACTCATCCAGCTTGCGCTCTTGTGTGTGAAGGATTCCCTCTGTGGTGGGTCTACACTCTTCATCTGCCACTTTAGTGCATTTCAACTTTGGCTGCTGTGGCCACTGCTTTTCATCCAAGAGCCAGTTGGGGCCAGTCAGCCAGTTTCCTCTCTCCATCTTCGCAATGGTCGCCCCTCTGCTTCCTAGGTCTGCCAGGTTCATATCAGTTGGAACGTACTTCCAAGCAATTCCAATCTCACTGGTGGCTTCCGCTATCTTTCTCACTCTGTTGGCCACAAACACTTTCCATGCCTTTGCCGGATTAGTCAGCCAATACAGCGCAACCATGCTGTCCATCCAAATAGTAGTAGAACTGATGGGCCAGTGTTGCAGAGCACCATGCAGGTTCTTCGCCATGTTTGCTGCCATATGGCCGCTAACAAGTTCTAGTCTCGCTATAGAAGTGTTTCTCTTTGATATTCGCGACTTTGACGTTAGCAGACCCTTAGACACACCCCCTTGCTGTTCCACGACTGCAACTGCCGCTGCACAGCATGCTAGGTTACTGGCATCTGCAAAAAGATGAAGATGCACTCCCGTAATCTCGCCGATTGAAGTGGCTACACTTCTGGGTATCTCAACAGTCTTAAATTGCTTTGTCCATTTAAGCCACACATCT
>JAJGOT010000057.1:1020000-1052500 GCA_022457155.1 Cladopsammia gracilis | reverse complement strand
AATCAATTTGCCTCAGTCATTGACCAGAAACTCTTTAGCTAAACGAGTGCGCCGCCACGCAGAGCTCTTGGTGGTATTGCTAGTTAGTAGGGTCTTGATTTGCGTATGGAAATGGCTTGAGATAAAAACGTTTTTACTCATAACTGTTGGTATATAGATCTAAGTTTCACAGACTAAAAGACTTTTAATTAATCATAATATTTTCAGCCGTTTTATTCTTGGGGAGTTGATATGTTTGTATCTCATGAAATAAGTGTACTGCGTTAAAACCACATGTATAAAATAGCTATTTTCCCAAAATATTATTTTAAATTTCAGATGCTCAATGCTCTTTAGTTCCTAAAGTTCATTAAGTAAAGGAAAATATAAAAAATGGAGGGAAAACTATGAACCATTGACTATGAATACTCGTAATATTGTTTTTAATTTTCGTATTTTTGAGCCAAACCTTTTCTCAAAATATCATTAGAGACATAATTTGGAAAAAATAAAACCCCGAAGAAACAAACAGAAACTTTATGCACAATGCATATCATGGGTTTACATCACAACATCATCACAACAATTGCTGAGAGCAATAGTGTATTTTAAGTTATTACTAGGTTTTCTAAAGATAGTGATTGCTGCGCACCTACCTGATTTGGCTTGGATAAATTCTGCTCATAAAATGGCTTATCCTGTCTGCCGACAATGCTCTTAAAAAATCGCTCATTCTGCTCGTACACCTGAATTCTGCTCGAATTCTGCTCGGTACTCGAAACATTTTCGGTCCTTCTGGCCTTATGTATTTTCGCAAATATGGAAGGGAGCTGGGCCTAACCCCTATTATAATTCAACACATTGATACACTGCCCAAATATGGTAAAAAAGTTATCGATATGCGTTATGTCAACATGACATATAACCAGCGATGGCGGTAAATTTCGCATTTTGAAGGAAAGTGAAAATGACTGCTGCCTGCAATTTCGTGTTTTTTGGCGAAAAAGTGCGTGAACTATTAGTTAAAAAAGGGAAAAGAAAGAAAAAAAGAAAAGAAAAGAAAAAAGAAAAATACTGTTCACATGATTGGACAAAAAAGGCGCGAAATTTTCGCGTTGTCGCGGTCGCAGTGTTTCTTGGCGTAGCTGAATGAAAACTGGTTCAAAGTTTAACCGCTCGACAAGAAGTGAATGAAGGAGCACAATTTTCGTGAAATTCCTTTGGTAATCACCTCTGGAATATGATATAGACTTGATGTTTCCTCAGAAAAGTTTCTGATCTCGTCATTACGGCTGTGGGAGCTAAAAAACGAGCATTCCAAGTTTGTAAACAACATTGATCGACTCAGCTCGTACTTCGATGTTTGAAAATTTGGCGCTTATGGAAGGGACTAAAAAGCCAAATCAACTACAGGTACGATGTTTTAATCGTTTCTTGTATCCTTTAGCTGTGAATTTTTGTAAGCTTACTGTCCACGCCGCAGTTCTTTCCGACTTTTCGCCGCTATGTTTAGGTTCGTAGCCGTGTGTTTGTTCAATTTGTTTTGATTCTGAATTGAACTTTTTAAGATACGAAACACTTGTTACTAAGAAATTCTATGCCATTTTACTGTGTTTTAATTCTTGTAGTCACTACTCTGTCCCGTTCTTTGAGTAGACGAAAGCTCTTCGTAGAAACTGTCAACTGATTGTGTACGCTAAATTTATTTTAGCTTGGCAAAAGTTTCGGCATTCACTGCTTGTTGTTTAAGAAATGGTGCGAGATAAAATATTGTAGTTAGCCTTTTTACTTAATGAAAGGTTGTATATCTCAATGATTTTTTTCTCGAAACTGTGATTTGTTATCAATGTGTTGAATTAAGCTTATAAAACAGTTATAGTGTTCAAGCTTGCACAATATTGACAAAGGCGCCACTTTCATTCATGAACTGTGTGATGTTGCAAGTTTCGCGCGATAAAACATCTGTAAGCTTTTTTTTTAAATAAAAGGCTTGTCGGCGATATTTTTTCTTCAAACTGTGCTTTGTTATCAATGTGTTGAATTATAAAACTATTATAGCGCTCAAGCTTGCGTGATATCGTCTAATTTTAGCCGACTCGGCCTACGGCCTCGTCGGCTAAGTATTAGGCGATATCACGCGCGCTTTCGCGCTATAATAGTTAAATACTAATTAGATATTCATTATACGTAGCCAAATTGTAATTCATCCTGACTTCAAAGTATATGATAGAATCATCTAAGCGCGTTTTAGCTAATAATCACATTAATCAGAAGGTATTTTCCATTTGTTTTGTATTTAGTTTTCAACTGTTCTTACAATTGTTATGTATATCAATTTAGCTTCAAAAATTACATATAAAATCAATTCTTTTCCACCTTAATTACAGTTATTTGTCACTGTAGACAGCAGTTGCTTATTAACGTCTCAGTCCTCTAACATCTCACCTTTTCGTTGGTAAAACAATCTTCAATCTTTAATGTTTCGCGGTTTTTAAGTAGCCGGTTTGTCGTGGTCGGTGCAGTTCACAAATCTCCGTCTGAATACATGGCTAGCCGTCTACAAAGACTGGACGACGATTTGGAAAAGTGCTATGAGAATGACCTGGACTGGGCACTGCTTTTACGTTAAAAACAATAAACATATTCATCTGAATTTGTCCCTGTATTTAATACCACGCAAATACTAATTTATGTACACAAAGAAATGAAAACAGACAAAACAACACAATTTGATTACCTCTAGCCAATGTGTGAAACATGGTTAGCTCCCTCCCTTAGCACAAAACACACCATTCTTTCCAATGAATGACCATAAACCTCCACAAAACACTCAGCCCATCGGTTCCAATAGCACCAATGGTACGAATGGACAAACAGAATCTTCTCTGTACGATGGGAAATACTCTAAGTCTCCCTAATGAGATGCAACTCACCAATGGTGTACCAATGGATAAAACGCTCCGTCCATTGGTACCAATAGTACCATTGGTACCAATGGACAAACAGAATCTTCTCTGTACGATGGGAAATACTCTAAGTCTCCCTAATGAGATGCGACTCCCCACTGGTGTACCAATGGATAAAACGCTCCGTCCATTGGTACCAATAGTACCATTCGTACCAATAGCACCATTGGTACCAATGGACAAACAGAATCTCCTCTGTACGATGGAAGATACTCTAAGTCTCCCTAATGAGATGCGACTCCCCGCCCAATGGTGTACCAATGGATAAAACGCTCTATCCATTGGTACCAATAGCACCATTGGTACCAATGGACAAACAGAATCTCCTCTGTACCATGGAAGATACTCTAAGTCTCCCTAATGAGATGCGACTCCCCAGTGGTGTACCAATGGATAAAACGCTCCGTCCATTGGTACCAATAGCACCATTGGTGCCAATGGACAAACAGAATCTCCTCTGTACCATGGAAGATACTCTAAGTCTCCCTAATGAGATGCGACTCTCCAATGGTGTACCAATGGATAAAACGCTCCGTCCATTGGTACCAATAGTACCATTCGTATTCATTGGTACGAATGGTACTATTGGTACCAATGGACGGAGCGTTTCTCCATTGGTACACCATTGGTGAGTCGCATCTCATTAGGGAGACTTAGAGTATTTTCCATCGTACAGAGGAGATTCTGTTTGTCCATTGGTACCAATGGTGCTATTGGTACCAATGGACGGAGCGTTTTATCCATTGGTACACCAGTGGGGATTCGCATCTCATTAGGGAGACTTAGAGTATTTCCCATCGTACAGAGAAGATTCTGTTTGTCCATTGGTACCAATGGTACTATTGGTACCAATGGTGCTATTGGTACCAATGGACGGAGCGTTTTATCCATTGGTACACCATTGGTGAGTCGCATCTCATTAGGGAGACTTAGAGTATTTCCCATCGTACAGAGGAGATTCTGTTTGTCCATTCGTACCATTGGTGCTATTGGAACCGATGGGCTGAGTGTTTTGTGGAGATTTATGGTCATTCATTGGAAAGAATGGTGTGTTTTGTGCTAAGGGAGGGAGCTAACCATGTTTCACACATTGGCTAGAGGTAATCAAATTGTGTTGTTTTGTCTTTTTTCATTTCTTTGTGTACATAAATTAGTATTAGCGTGGTATTAAATACAGGGACAAATTCAGATGAATATGTTTATTGCTTTTAACGTGAAAGCAGTGCCCAGTCCAGGTCATTCTCATAGCACTTTTCCAAATCGTCGTCCAGTCTTTGTAGACGGCTAGCCATGTATTCAGACGGAGATTTGTGAACTGCACCGACCACGACAAACCGGCTACTTAAAAACCGCGAAACATTAAAGATTGAAGATTTTTTTACCAACGAAAAGGTGAGATGTTAGAGGACTGAGACGTTAACAAGACGCGGGATGTCGTAATGGTTGGCATTGTTTTCCCTTCGACCAGTTGAAAGGTGAGATGTCAACAACACAAGTTGTTGAAAGGACACGGAAAAAGAAATCTGCATAACCGTGGTGAGAAAAAGTAGAATAATAATAGATAACAAACTGTGTTGATTAGGCGGAGTACTTAACACACAACACCGAAAACATTCATTCAATCGACAACGATGGCTGCATTGCGAGAATATCGCGAAATCATCCGATACTTATCGCGTGAAGAAGTTGCCCGGGAGAGGGCAGAACTCTTCAAAGTAATTAACGGCGACGCCTTCTTCCCGGTAAAAACCTGGCCAGACGACATACGAATGGCTTTTCGGCGAAAGCCTATCAGTGATCCACAGACGTTTAAACTTATGCTTTTCGGCCTTGGGAACGGCTGCCCACCTTACTTAATGTCAAGGTGGATCCTTACATCGCAAACTTGGGCGCCTCTTGAAAGGCTGAGAAAAGGGCCCGGCAAATAGACTTTATCGTAAACAACGAGGACGGGAAAAGAAGCAAGTGGTTCTACTTCGACCTTGATCACAGAAAGCTGTTGTATTTGAACGGACTAACGAAACAGGAAAAAGCGAAAAAGTAATGTCAAGTACCAGCTGTAAAGCTAAAACACCGTCAGTTAAGCCAAGCACACAAATCAAGAAAACAAGAAAAGCAAAAAAAAAAAAAAACATACCACAAGAAAACCCTGCACTGCAGAAGGAAAAAAACGGCTCCTTTAGGAGCCACCAATTACAATAAAAGTCATAAACCAACAGTGTACTGATAAGGAATGTTTTCACCTTGAAATCCTATTTATCTCGAGATAATAGAGAGATTAAGCAGGACATTATATGGCAGACGCAAACGCGAGCTTGCCTTTCATTTAATTTCGTTGCCTTTTTATCAAATTCTTAAATAGATCCCTCAGAAAAAATAGAGAAAAAAAATCACACATTCACGCGAATGGTCAAAATTTAACTTATGCTGTCTCCCGTTAGGCATTCGTACGCGGAAAATTGTTTATCGTGAAAAAAGAAACGTCAAGCTAATGTTAACGTGACACACTCGCCACACACGAGAGGGCCTGAACTTCCACGCGTGATGGCGTAAGAATGTGCGACATTATGACGTCCAAGCAAATAGCCTATTTGGATAACGCGCTAGCCGTGCCAGGCACATTGATCCTTTTAGTTGACATAACCGTAGTGCGATTGTTTCGGCTGATGGATTAAAGAACGAGATTTATTCATGTGTAGCCACAGGTAGCCCAAGCTATACGTGTCACAGTAACCGTTACGAGCGAAATTATAAGGATTTGTATGAGAAAAAACGATTCATTCTAGGAGCTAAAAAATACGAACAAGATTTCAAAAAAAATTGCCTACCTAACTTCGCTTGTGTGTTTTCTTGTCTCCTTTGTGGTTTTTTAGGCGATTTAGAGCGTTTCCAGTGAGTTTTAGTAGCATTGTTTTCTCTCTATGGAAGGATATATAGAGAGAAAGCAATGCAACTAAAACTCACTGGAAACGCTCTAAATCGCCCCAAAAACCACACAGGAGACAAGGAAACACACAAGCGAAGTAAAGCAGGCAATTTTTTTTGAAATCTTGTTCGTATTTTTTAGCTCCTAGAATGGACCGTGTTTTCTCATACAAATCCTTATAATTTCGCTCGTAACGGTTACTGTGACACATATAGCTTGGGCTACCTGTGGTGTAGCGCGCTTGTTTCGGCTGATGGATTAAAGAACGAGATATATTCATGTGTAGCGTGCTTGTTTCCGCTCATGGATTAAAGAACGAGATAGATTCATGTGTAGCGCGCTTGTTTCCGCTCACGGATTAAAGAACGAGATATATTCATGTGTAGCGCGCTTGTTTCGGCTGATGGATTAAAGAAAGAGATATATTCATGTGTAGCGCGCTTGTTTCGGCTGATGGATTAAAGAACGAGATATATTCATGTGTAGCGCGCTTGTTTCCACTCATGGATTAAAGAACGAGATATATTCATGTGTAGCGCGCTTGTTTCCGCTCATGGATTAAAGAACGAGATATATTCATGTGTAGCGCGCTTGTTTCGGCTGATGGATTAAAGAACAAGATATATTCATGTGTAGCACGATTGTTTCGGCTCATGGATTAAAGAACGAGATATATTCATGTGTAGCGCGCTTGTTTCGGCTTATGGATTAAAGAATGAGATATATTCATGTGGAGCGCGCTTGTTTTCGCTCATGGATTAAAGAACGAGATGTATTCATGTGTAGCGCGCTTGTTTCGGCTCATGGATTAGAGGCATTGATTAAAGAACGAGGTATATTCATGTGTGGCACGCTTGTTTTGGCTCATGGATGAAAGAACGAGATATATTCATGTGTAGCGCGCTTGTTTCGGCTCATGGATTAAAGAACGAGATATATTCATGTGTAGCGCGCTTGTTTCGGCTCATGGATTAGAGGCATGGATTAATGAACGAGGTATATTCATGTGTGGCACGCTTGTTTTGGCTCATGGATGAAAGAACAAGATATATTCATGTGTAGCGCGCTTGTTTCCGCTCATGGATTAAAGAACGAGATATATTCATGTGTAGCGCGCTTGTTTCGGCTGATTAAAGAACAAGATATATTCATGTGTAGCGCGATTGTTTCGGCTGATGGATTAAAGAACGAGATATATTCATGTGTAGCGCGCTTGTTTCCGCTCATGGATTAAAGAACGAGATATATTCATGTGTAGCGCGCTTGTTTCGGCTCATGGATTAAAGAACAAGATATATTCATGTGTAGCGCGATTGTTTCGGCTGATGGATTAAAGAACGAGATATATTGATGTGTAGCGCGCTTGTTTCGGCTCATGGATTAAAGAACGAGGCATATTCATGTGTGGCACGCTTGTTTCGGCTCATGGATGAAAGAACGAGGTAATTCATGTGTAGCGCGCTTGTTTCGGCTGTACCAATGGAGTCAATGGTACCAATCGACGAATCGTTTACGCTCGGCCGTTAAGTGCTAATGAGATGCAGTTTAGTGTCATATTCCAATGGTTAACCAATGGACTGGTCACTTGACCATTTGTACCAATGGTACCAATGGACAAATCATTTCCGTAAGGCTCTGAAGTGTTAATGAGATGCAGTTTACACTTGCTATACCAATCGGTTGAGGAGCTTACCATTCGTACCAATGGTACGAATCGTAAGGCCTGTTTGCAATGGTAATCTTTTACCAATGGTGACGATTGGTGAGGGTGTTTTCACTAATCGTATACCAATGGAACCAATGGTACCAATCGACGAATCGTTTACTCTCGGCCGTCAAGTGCTAATGAGATGCAGTTTAGTGTCATGTTCCAATGGTTAACCAATGGACTGGTCACTTTACCATTTGTACCAATGGTACCAATGGACAAATCATTTCTGCAAGGCTCTCAAGTGTTAATGAGATGCAGTTTACACTTGCTATACCAATCGGTTGAGGAGCTTACCATTCGTACCGATGGTACGAATCGTTAAGCCTGTTTGACAATGGTAATCTTTTACCAATGGTGACGATTGGTGAGGGTGTTTTCACTAATCGTGTCTGTTTGTGTATATTGGACATGACTGCGATGCGGAAAACTATGTATCCCTCTTTCCGAATTCTCCAATCCAATCCAATCCCTTTTGTGAGGAAGGTACAGACATGTTCTGGAACTTCACAGTATCACATGGTACCAATAATCAGCTGGATGCAAATGCAGTGCTTGCAATGAAAAATAATACTAAATTAAAATATCTAAAAAATAGTGGTTTAGTAAAAAATATTTCTCAAAAAAGTTCCAACAACTCAAGATAACATAAACAAAACCGTATCAAAAAGTAACTGTACGAAAATGTTACAACCATAGAAAATTGCTATTATTGGTATGGTATTATTGAAGTCGGAAACCCCTTTAGTTTTGAGGTTCAAATCACACTCCAACATAGTGCATTCTTGAATATTCCTCACAAGGGGTATTATAGCCCTTATATATATGGGAGGTGCCATTGGACAAGATATATAATAATGGTTTTTGGTCTCTGTCCTAAACATTATATAATGATTTCAAGTGAATCTGTCCTAGAAGGTATTTTTTTTATGTTCAAGGGTTATTTTGTTCTAATAACGAAATATCAAGTACCCCCCCCCCCCCCCTTCTCACCTTCTCATGGATATTCCTATAATCCACGAGGGAAAGCAATGCTTTCGCGAAGCTTACATGTATTTGGTTGTGACTAAAATCTAAAATGCCTAGGACATCTTTATAAGAATTCTCATAAAAGGGCTTGAGCTCTTAATACTGTACCCTAGATTTTGTAAATTCAAAGTGCAAATAAAACTCATTGTTGTGATTTCTTACCTTGCGGTTGCATTCCAACGATCCAATCTCATCGGAAACGACCTCTACTCCTTCGGGTTTTATAAACCGTACGTAGAAAACTTTTCGGTTTGGAATATGGGCCATCTTTTCGCAAGATGGCCCGCGCTCTCCAGCCAGCACGTCGCAAATAAGACCTTTTTCGATCTGATGCCTAAAGTGGTTCATACAGGCGTCTTTGATGTTCGCAATAGCTACCTCTTCGTGCTCAAAAGACACGTATTCCTGGGCCCCGATCCTAGCGTATTTCTGTTGTTTGCCTGAAACATCTGCACTCATTCGCTGCACTACTATTTCTTCCGCCACTGTGCTTTCCTCTCCTGTTTTCTTGCCTTTTCTCTTAGCCTTTTGCATTGCAGCATACCTCCTCCACTCCGCCATGTTGACAAGAGTCGTCACGTGCTGTACCCAAACAAACGCGCGCATGGGTTTATGGGAGAAATTGGTTGGGAGGCCTGGGCGCGGGTTTGGCAGTGGCAGCCCTCGGCCACGCGAAAAAAATGAAATCAATTTGCTTTCAAATTCTAGTGAAACGAAAGTAGAAATTCGCATGGCCGAGCGCTGCCACTAGCTTTGTTTTGTATTCTCGTTTCAGAATGTATTCAATTTTAAACGACTTTAACTTTAATTTGGTTTCTGTTTCAATAATAATCTGAATCGAGTTTGACTTTGATTTGCACTTTGCTTTTTGTTTTACATTTCATTGCATTTGCATTTGCATTTGATTTTAATTTTATTTGCATTTTAGTTTTGCATGTTATTTGATTTTAACCTGAATCGAGTTTGAATTTGATTACAGTTTGCTTTTTGTTTTACATTTCATTGCATTTGCATTTCATTTTAATTTTATTTGCATGTTATTTGCTTAAAAAAAGAAAAGAATGCCCAGAAAACTCAGTGGCAGTCCTCGGCAACCATAGTCGTCCCAGTCTCGGTTGAAATCAACCGAGCCGTCCAGTCTCTTTTGGAACACTGTCCATCCCCCACCGTCTGTTGTTTGGTCACAATACACATCAAAGGCACCGCCATTGTCGGGGTCGATCGGGTAAACACCACTGATTCGATGACCGGCGTTGTAGAGTTCCGCACAGTTCTTGTAAACTGGAAAAGAAAATAATTTAATAAACATAAAGAGATTTCACTTTCGTGACCTTCACTCTATAGCGCCATGGTAACCGATGCCTGTGGTCGTCATATTGGTATTTAGATCGAGGCTTGTTAATTGTCTTGTTTATCAAACTTCATGAAACTTAGCTAAGGAAGTGTCTCCAGATTGGACTTGTTCATCTGACAAAAAGAAGTCACCTCCAAATACTAAAAAGTAAATAATTGAGCATTAAAGGGAACCTCCATTGTCAGAACAAATTGACGTTAAAGTGTTGGAAATAAAGTCGAAATTTATAATTTTTAAAAGAACAGGTGCAAATATAATTTTAGTATACAATAAAATGGCTATAAACATCGCCTATTTTCGCTTTTAAATTTCCTGCGCGCCGCCATTTTGAATATTTATGACGTGTTACGGTTGCTACTGTTGTTAAGAATCGAAGCTCTTTTGTATGCAACAATAACACAGCCGTAACACGTCATAAATATTCAAAATGGCGGCGCGCGGGAAATTTAAAAGCGAAAATAGGCGATATTCATATCCATTGTTTTGTACACTAAAATTATACTTGCACCTGTTTTTTTTTAAATTTTTAATTTAGACTTTATTTCCAACAATTTAACGTCAATTTGTTATAACAATGGAGGTTCCCTTTAACTTATACATGATCAGTCCCCAGTGGGTGGGAGTGGGGGTGGGAATGCACGCGCTCTTTACATTTCCGATGGGCCGGGTGTACCCAAAAGAACTTAAACCTAAAACCTATTTTACACCAAAATATAGTTTATCAGTTGAGACCATGGCGATTTGGTTCACTTCAGGCTTAGAAAACAAATAGCAGTTTTAGCATCAAAGTGCTTTGTCTTGAGACTGGCTGCGGCCATGACACTGGAAAAAGACGTCCTGATGTGAAATGAAGTGTGTAATAACGTGTTATATTTGCACTCGTTTTGATGCATATTTGCACTCTAGAATGCTATGCCGAATAATACTTGCGTTTTAGTCTCGTTCCGTGTGGTAATAAACTTACGTATAGGCCATATCCCATTCGATATCGCCTTTATTTGCCATTATCAAGCGCGCATATTTACTTATAATCAGTTACCTTCATCGCACAGTTCTCCTTTATAACCCTCACGGCAGACGCATCTGTAACCCTGGTCTGTAAACCCTACTTGACACAGGGAATTCTTCCCAGGGCAACGGCTACGGTGACAAAAATTCTGGATTTGAAATAAAATGTATAAAAAGAAAATAACCCATTTTATACTTATTCTGACACATCGATAGCATATTCCCTCCTGATAAAATTACAGATTAGGGATCTCCTGTACTTCCCTGAGGAAAGCATCCACTAAGGCTAAGTTAATTTATACCTCTTGTGGATCTGAATTCTCGTGATCATGAACTAAAAAATATTCGTATTCGTTAGGGACCGCCTTTGCTTGACATTTTTAGTCACTTAAGAGAGGTTGGAAAGTTAGCATACAGTTATCATACGGTAGTAGTATACAGTATACAGTTATATGATTTATATGATAGTATCATATTAATCGTATCAATTATAACAAAATGCTCGATTGTGATTGGTCATCCGCGCGCGCCTATTTCTCACGTAATTGGCGCGCGGTCACGTGGGTGTTCAATTACAGCTGTCCAATTACAAAAAGTTGTAATTGGATAGCTGTAATTGGACACCTACGTTGCGCGCGCTTCAATCAGTTGCATTTGAATGGCTCGTTTTTGCTGTTTTCCTTCCACTTTCAAACTGACAGAAAATATCCAAGACGTTTTTAGTACAAAATAGTCGACATATCTTCTTAATCTCGAATTTGGTTATTGATGCGATTAATTAGTAATTGAACTTCGTGTGGTACAATTCAGGGGTAATCGTGCTCGTAATTTCAAATCGTCCTCGCGCTACGCGCTCGGCCGATTTGAAATTACTCGCCCGATTACTCCCTGAATTGTACTCCACTCAGTCCAATACTATTACTCATCACATTCAACCTCATCAGTCGTTACAAAATTCCGTATTCGTCAGTGGCCACCATTGCTTGGCATTTTCAGTTACCTAGGAAAGGGTGGGCAGAAGCTATAGCGTGTGTGCGGATGACGTCACAAAATTATCCGCGGCCATGTTGGAGAACTGACGTAATCAAAATGGTGACTGAAACGACAGAAATCGAGCCTCCGAAGCTGTCAAATAAAGGCTAAAATCTTGACGGCAAGGTAAAATGTAAATATCTTGAAAACGTTCTGGGATTGGCATCGATCAGCTTCTCATCGCAACCAAAACGTTGAGTGAGGAAAGCACTCCACTTGCCAATCGATAGATTTATGTTCTTAAAACTTGTGCTGGATACTAAACGCACGATAAAGCGGCTCACAGAAGCCATTCACGTACGCCTGCAAGCAAATGGTTAGCGGCTTTGTTTCCAGCTAGTGTCTTTGCGTATGTATGATTAGTAAACAATTATCGTATTAGTATACAGTTATCATATTAATCACCATAAACCTAATCATTATTATGAGTATCATCACCCCATTATCAGTGTCATTATTTAGTGTTAAACAATGTCATACCTCGACAGCATAGTGAATGTAACCTTTCTTTTTCTCTAAAGCAGAGTGTGAAGGGCTTTCATCGGTGAAATTTTTTAATTCGCACGTGCGTTTTCCCTCGTCTACTGGTCCCACATTGATGGACACACAGTTTGGCTCCAAATAACACTTTACTCGGCAGCTTCCTTCGTCTATCACCTTCTCAGTCCTTATCACGTGACCCGGAAGTGCTTTGTCTGGTATCGGTTCCTTGAATATTATGATGCGGTTGTATTCTGTCGCGAGAACTGCAGAAAAACGCGATAGGTTTGGTCATGAGATTATGAAAATTTACGCCATGCGCGTTTTTAGTGGGATCATCTGCGTTCCACTTTAGTGATTTCTGGTCCTCGGCGAGCGTTTCTCAAAACTCCCAAAGTCGTTTCTCGGCTGAAAGCTGTTTTTTAACTAATCGAGTTGAAGTTTTTAACCCGCAAGTCAGCCCAACTTGTGTAGTAAACTTAAGATTACATTACTTTGCTTTCAGAATCAACAAAAACCGAATCTTTGGTGCTGGTAAATATAGCGTTTCGGGCCCGATAAGTTTTCGGCACGTTCGAGAAACGCGCGCGCCGCGGTCCAATTTGGGGATCCATGTGAAGATATCAATTTTATCTTCACTGTCAAGAGTGTAGATATCAATGTCTTAACGTTATTAACCATATGCTTGCCCTTAATATTATACACTCCATATCTGCGCGCATCTAAGTAAAAACGTGACAGCCTGCTAAAGTAAGTTTTCCAGTAGCAATAGATTCCAAAAGGAAGGTTCATTTAGATTCAACCTAGTACATTACTGTAGCGTCCAATGTAAATTAATCGATAAGAAGTTTACAGTTTTTTTATGGAACATAAAATCATGTCGTGAAATAAGTCAGAATGTACTTTACAGCAGCTGGTTATTAACTTTAATACGTTGTTCACTGCGGGGTTGGCATCAATAACCGTTTTGTTTGCTTAGCAACATGTAGTTGTCAGCCACAGGAGATCTGTTGCAAAATGATTATAAATTTACACATATGCATTTTATTTACTCTTTGGCACTTCATTCCGACTGAATCCTAGTGTTTTCCTCAACTCCTAGAGACTTTATTTTTCCGTTATATCATTGAAGAATTTTAAACGTAAACTATCATCAAGTTTGCAAGAGAAACTTCATTTGTCTGACAAAAATAACATGGTGTGAGTCTTTGTGCCTTTATTTTATAATTAAAATAGTATCATGAACCGGGCGAAGGGCGATCCGACAAACTCAATATTATTGGTTGTGGTCCTCTTTTTCTATTTTTTTCATTAGGTCCAAGAAGTTGCTTTATAACTTTCCAATACTTACCAGCGTACACTAATGCACCCATTCCAAATAAAATCCACGCGAGGAAAATGAACGCTTTGATAGATGCCATGTTCTCTAGTTGGCCTCATGCCTTAAAGCTGTTATTATAAATGGACCAAATGACATGCTATTTATTCCTTTTTTGTGAGGTTGTTAATAATAAATTAATCATGACACTGCTGGGGCTATTAAGGTGGCTGAACACAGTTTCACAGTACCTATGCGTCATTCATTGTCATTTTAAAACTACTAAGTCTGGGCGCCCAAAATTGGTGAGGCATACGATTAAGCAACAAGCTATATCTTTTGATATTTTTGTTGAGATTTTAGGGTGTTGCTATGGCAACACAGTGGATTGTAAATCAGCCTGCAATATTTGGTTTCGTTTATTTTCAGAAAATCTAGTCGTTAGATTTTGTCCATCATTTGCTCCAGTAAACTCGTAAAAATATTCGCATGTTAACACTGGTCTCATGTAATTTTAACAGAGGGAACTTCCGTAATTTGTGGTTTAATATGTTTGCGTTTTGTAAAAATCTCCTTTGTTAGATTTCAAATTTCTGATGGCAGGTGAGTTAGGCATATTCGGAACTATTATTGTGCCAAATTTCGTGAAATTCAAACGAGTGGTTCCGTAGAAATCAGCGCATTTCCGAGGAAAGTCGCTAAAATATCCAGTCACAATTTTTTGGTCAACTGCGCATGCGTTGCATTTGACTGGGTTCTCGATCCAAAGACAAAAACGACCAAAAAGGCAGTGTATTTCTTCAATGGTTGTATAAATTATCTATTGATTCAGCAAACATTTTTATGAACAACAAATTGTTTGATTTTAGGACGAAAAACAACACTTTCGCGATCCACACTGAGCAAAATAAAATGATCGCTGAATAGGCGCCACGTTTGTTTTTCTCAAAACTCTGCACGTGCTGACTCACGTAAGCAGCTGAAATTGAAGAGCGCGTGTAAGCTATGTTCAGCCACCTTAACTGCTGTGAAATGGGTCTCTGAAATATTTTAGTTATAGAAAGTTTATTTTATTTTCTGTTTGACTTCTTTTTAACAACTGTATTTTCGCTAAAAGTTGGGCAAAAATTTAAGGTTTTCAAAATTATTTTCAGGCATGGTAATACAGTAATTCCGTACGTTATACTTTCATTAGTTCTTAAAATAATTTGAAGTTTGATCATCTTATTCTCCTGGATACCTGTTTTTTAATTGCTTATGGTGGGGGCCTAACACATATTTTGAATTTCATAATGAATCACTGGAAAACTTGAACCATTTACAGACTTCACAAAAGTTGGCTATATCTCTGTAAAATGTCTAGATTTCCTTTGTAAATTAAGAACTCTGTAAATGCGCGCATTCACAGAGTTTTTTTAACTCCGTAAAAAGTCTGTAAATTTTAATACATTTTCTCCGCTAAGATCGCATAAAATGTGTATATAATCTTGCTAAAATCTCTGTGAATTTGATGTAGAATTTACAGAGATTTTATGCGACAAACAACAAATGTCTGTAAAATCTCTTTTATTTACTTTCTCTGTAAAAATTACACGAGAAAACAATCTCTGTAAACCTGTAAGCATAAAATCTCCATGTTATCTCTGTAAAAAGTGAGCGAAAAAAAGTGCATGAAATGTCTGTGAAATGTCTGTAAAATGGATACAAAAAAACTACACAAAATGTTAATGTAAAGTACATAAAATGTTTGTAAAATGTAGATATTTTAATGCACAAAATCTTAGCAAAATGTTCACGTTTTCTCTGTAAATTAAGCATTAAAAAGTGAGCGAAAAAAAGTGCATGAAATGTCTGTAAAATGTATACAAAAAAAATACACAAAATGTTAATGTAAAGTACATAAAATGTTTGTAAAATGTAGATATTTTAATGCTCAAAATCTTAGCAAAATGTTCACGTTTTCTCTGTAAATTAAGCACGTAAAAGGGACGCGTGAACAATGCACAACATAAAATGTCAATAAAATATTTGTAAAAAGTTAACGAAACTTTGAACAAAATGTTAGTAAAATGTCCCCGATAAGAGCACAAAAAAATGTCACAAAGGAGTTCATATGTGTGTAAAAATGTAGAAAAATTTATTGCAACTATAATTAATACCTTTCAAAATGCATGTATATATTACATGTACTCTCAATAGAATCTAACTGTAGAAATTAGACTGTTGCTACAGATAAACAAATGGTTTCTACAACTTGACTGCCATAAAACTGAAGTTCTAGAAAAAGGAATAGCGAAATTCATGTTTTAAAAATTAAAAATGTAAGCACCAGCTCCCCGTGTATATGCATATTATGTTGTTTGAGAAGCACTTTCGTCAATCTATGCTCATGTTGTCATAAAGGTATTTCTTAAGGTATTCTGTACATGTAGTGTTAAGCCCACATGTTGTATTTCCTAAGAACCAGAACAAGAAAATACTCAAAACTAAATTATAACAAACTGTAATAATTAATTTTTCTCTTAATCTCTATAACTTAAGGTATAAAAATTAGTCCAACAACTGGGTTACATGGAAATAATTCTAAAATAAATAGTATTAAGGAATCAATTCTATTATAATAATAAAACATTAAAACTTTGCTCTTTCATGAGAATAGCACTAAACACGGTATAGACATGTAGCAGATTTAAACTAGTAGTAATCATAGATTATAGTGCGTCTCCTTATCCCGTGGCACCTCGTTTTCGTGGCACCTCAGTTTCATGAATTAATTCAGCCACTCTTTAAAAGGGCTATGTCGCGAGATATGTCACGCAGGCAAAAACGTTGGGCCGACATCAAACAAATTCACGCTATCGCCGTGAGATCGGGCAAAATCCTGCTGTGCTGTGTACTCCGAAAAGTCTCAGATTTTTCCGACATATAAATAGGATATTTGTCTTGATTTCATTTCGGTTATTTCTCCGATTCTGAAATTATACTCCTCACATGTACTAATACCGGAACCGGAAATGAGAAATTTCTGAGAAAGCCTGAAAAAGTGCTCCCGTGATAGACTTCTTGGACACCGCGTTAATGGAGCATGAAATCGACGATTTAGTCACGCAGCATTCAAAGTGAATTTCGCAGGATTTTTCGGATAAAATTAGAACTACCAGTTGCAAGTAAGACACAAGACTGTTGAATATAATTCCTTTATTAGCTAGACGAATTTTAGTCACAAAACTGCGAAATCTTTAGTCGCCAAATGTGCCCGATACAGGCGCAATCTCGAGCACTGTAAAGTTAATCTGCGTTCACCTGGCTAAATTGATCAGTGATCATGGTTATTAAAAAGTGTTTCAGGCGTCCGCTTCTAACAAGAGTTTTCACGTTTTTGAAGTGGATATTTTTGGAACGTGGTTTGGCTGCA
This sequence comes from Cladopsammia gracilis, assembly GCA_022457155.1. Classification (NCBI taxonomy): domain Eukaryota; kingdom Metazoa; phylum Cnidaria; class Anthozoa; order Scleractinia; family Dendrophylliidae; genus Cladopsammia; species Cladopsammia gracilis. The sequence goes on along the minus strand of JAJGOT010000057.1, from coordinate 1,035,285 downwards.
TAATGATGACGTATATAAGAAACGGTTGAACCTGAAAAAACCCTTTTTTCCTTGTTTGCCTTCGAGTGCTTCCCTCAGTCCAAGAGCTATATTGTCCGAACAATAAACGGCAGCGAAATCAGACAAATCAAGAATAATGAAATAATATATATAGATAGCCCAAGCCTAACAGCGTCGCACTTTGAACAAGCTTAACTAAGGTGAAACTTAACTAAGGTGAAAGGTTGGAAGCACAAGAATTAAAATTGACGAACGGGCTATTTTCAATTTTAGCAATTCTCAAAAACAGTAAGCTTATTACGCGACCGTCTGCACAGTACATTTTTATAGACCGTACAAAAGTTCACAAAAACAACTTTTCTCTGTCTAGAATAACTAGTACCACTAGTTTTTTCCGAATAAAATACAGTTTATGTTTGTCAAAAATTGCCCGAGAAACTGATTTGAAAATCAAAAATTGCAAAAATACACAAACATATTTGCATAAGGCGATGCGAGTGAAGATAGAACTGTACTATAAAATCAAAGTCTTGTTTTGTTTACATAAAATCGCTTTTCAAACTATCTAATGAATGAACAAACACATAAAAATGGACAACACAATCTTCTTTCGAAAATTTATTCAAATCTCCATTAGTTTACGTTTAAAAGCAAAACGCGTACCATTTAATTATAGCTCATCGAGTTCAAGCTTTCTTCGATGAGATTCAAGAGATCGATACAACTAAATTTAAGCACGTTTTAAAATCAATTCTCCAAAACTAACAATAACACCAATAAAAAGTCACTCACAGATTGATATCAACATAAATTCTCATCGAAAACTGTAATCTGTTTTACCTTTATGTCCCTCGCTTGCTTGGAAATTCAAATCTCCGCTTCTGGTTCTGAAATCCGTAGAAAACAAACCAGTCTCCCGCATTTGATAAAAACGTAATACATGAAGTTCCTCGAAGCAAGATTTTATCCATGAAAGCTCGTCTTAATTAGTATCCTTGTCTTGAGTAGCAAACCATGAAATATTCAGGGAAATAACGCCTTTAATTTAAACGGTTTTCTCCGCTTAGTAAATTCACAGCAAAACATCAAAGTGTTTTTCTAGCTGACGTGACATTCGGCCGTGTAACCGCGCGAAAAACAAAGCCTCGCTTTGGTTTCAACATGACGTCGTACGCGCATGTTTTGCGACGTTAACGCGCCCGCGAGCTAGTCCTGCGCGATAGTCCGGTCCTGTGTGACGGCGGAGGGCACACGCGGACGGAGGGCACACGCGCGCCCGCGAAACATTCCGCTAGCCATGACCATGAAAAATGAAGGGCACAGGTTCTGGTTCTATGAGTATGGGGCTGCGCAGCCAGACCTTCGGCCTGGCAAGTGCTCCGCTATAAATGCACGGGCCGGTCATTGTGTTGATATGCAACCAAATTATAGTGTATGTAGTTAGGAACTACATGCACTAGAACTTCGTAAGGTTTTCTTGTCTGCATGACAAGCAAAAATCATGATAATATTTTAGTGCCACATGAAAGCTAAAACAATTCGACCGCTTCGGTTCCATTATAATTAGCTAAATATATTTCAGCGACAGAAAATTTTAAGGAAAGGAATCTTATTCCCTGAATTTACCAATTGCTTTCTCCTTTCCGAAAGTCATAGCTGACCTCGTATCCAATATCCTATACCAGCTGACCTCGTATTTGGTATCCAAAACGACATTTTTATCCATCCGAAAACAAAAAGCGTTAAATTTTGTGATGAAAGTTTGAAACTTTGAGGCATTATTTTTCTAAAGAAAACTCTAGTTTGTAGTCTAATTAATATCGATTTTTGTTAGAATTAATTAACTGAGGCCTTCCGAACAGCCTTCCTCCGAAACGGTTCGTTTGGTGCTTCCATTTACATTTCGTGCCATGTTTCCTAAATGGCTGTCATCATTCATGCGTAAGGGCTTTTTGGCTTGCTACCGGCTTCTATTATCTGTCTATTGTGACAAAATTCTCCTGGATATGATAAATAATTGAGTTTCATACGGTAACAGGCAAAGCGTTCGAATAAAAATACTGTTTGGCGATATGTCATGACGCAGACTGAAGTTACGATGTTTTGTTAAATTTATTGCTAAATACAAAACAGGTCTCCAAATTTCTCGAAAAGGTATTTCAAAAGGGTCGAATAAGTGTAGTCTGAATAATTGAACAGATGTATTTGTAAGTCGTTTTGATTTATATTTGACGTGACTTTGATTTGACTTATATATAACGTATATTTATTTATATATGACGTATATACCGCCTTGTTTTGTCTGTTTTGTCTGTCGAATCTCATCTGCTCAAATATGATCAAATGTGTTCCAACGAATATTTTTTGTACAAAACGTATTCCAACGAATGACTTTGAACTGGCTTCGGAAATTACAATAATTTCCTGTATTGTTTAAATTTTTTAGATCTGATACTATAGCTTAAAAAGAAATGTTTTTGCATATTTGTAAATTGGGAGTCACAAGTGAATGAAACTGGCGGAACGCTGACAAATTTAAGATAATATTGACCAATATATATAATACATAGTTTTTCTTCGAATTCGCGACGAGGGTCTAACAAATCTATCTGTTATATAGCTCTGTAGCAGTGTAAGACAGTTTTCTTTTTTAAACAAACTTTAAAACAATTCTTGACTAAATTTTTTTTTTGTTTTTTCTGTTGACTTTTTCTACTTGCTTCAGTGGAATTGACACTGAAATTGAGCAAATTAGCAAATTTTGAGTTCACATATTCGGCATTATTTGCTCAGTCCCTATATGGCTTGTTGCTGTTCACTAGCAATAGGTGAAGATTAACTAGGATTTGTAAATATAATAATGAAATTATAACCGTAAACCTAAGCATAGCAAAAACTACATGAGCTTTGTATTCGGGGATAGGAGAAGAATTTCGCTTTTCAATTAATTCTAGAATCCTTGTCACTATTTACTCATTGACTGTTATGACAGAATTCAACAAACGAAATTTCTGTAGTTCAAAGCCTGAAGAATAAAGGAATAGCGAAGCTTCGACACTGTTCGCTATAATATTGAACTGATCATTCACGCGAGCGTAAAAACGAACGACAAATTTTTAGATCGATTCTAGATAAGTCGTTGCTCTTGGTTTAGAGTTTCCCCTGTTTACTTACCGAATAAATTGTAAACGTTACAATCAAATAGTGAATGCTGATTTTCCTATGCTGTTATATTGACCCATATCACTGTAGTTTTTTACGTGTTTTTTTTAAGCGTTTTGCTTTAAAAGAATCCTTATAGTTTCGATATTTTCCTCTGGTAGCGAGCGATGCAGTGTTTACTTAAAATCGAACGAGAACCGTTTTCATGTTAGTAATATTAATGATCATTGGAGTAGGCAATGAATAATAATTTGATTGATTGATTGATTGATTGTTCTGATCATGGTATTCTTCCAAACAAATATTAAACGAAGTTAAACTGATGAATAGCAAACATGGCAGACAGAAAAATATGAGAATCTTGATTTTAGATTTACGATTGTCATATACAATTCAAAATCGAAATCATTACTATTGACGCTAAATAGAATTACCTTTTGTTACAGATGTTTACTGGAGAAATTACAATTTTAGTTCTAAAACAACACGTTATTTAAATCTGTTGATAGCATCGGTTAAGTTGCTCGTGCTTATGGGGGGGGGGGGGGGGTGGGGGGATATGGTTTTGCGTAAGTCTGCTATACAAATGGCATGTTGGGATGTTTGTGGGAAAAATCTGAAAAGTTTAACGCCGTGCGTCATATTTTCAACTTTAAATACTGGTGTAATATGTATTTTTTTTTTCACAAATTAAAATCCAAGCACCTTAGAATTCAACAATGCAACATTATTAACGGAGACATGAAAATAATAATATTCCCACAGTCGAAAAAAGTTATATTCTGAACCGAAATGAAAGATAATGTGATGAGAATCGAACAATCGTACACTGTCACTATTACGCAACAAAGTTTAATTCAATGCTACATCTAATTAAGCCAGCAGGATCAATCAAAATCAAATGTGAGATTAACTAATCAGAAAAAATAAATTAAATGTATATTTTTAATGATAATCAATGGTAGTGGAAATTACCAACCCCGCATTCAAGCTCCTGGAATCCAGAAGCTAGACTAGCTAGTGTGTCATAACGCCATTCTGCATGATGGTGCAAACAACTGCTCTTTCTTCACACCTGGCAGGGCCTGAACACGAGAACTTAATAATCACTTTTGTTCTCAGGACCCGCCGCGCGTCAGCTGAGAGACAAGTGTCCAGGGTGAGCCTCCTCGCTTCGCTAAGGTGGAAACCTTTGTAATTCAAAGAGAACACGAACCTTAACCAACACCAACTTAAAATGTTACGGAAAAGGCGTGCGAGCAAGTCACTGTTGATTTTGGTTTTACTTCTGATTGGTTGAGAAAGTGGCGCGAGATTTTTTAGCCAATCACAAAGCGTAGCAATGCAAAACCAAAGCAATCGCGAAATTACTTTCAATACTCAATTGAAAACTTTTAATGAACATTTTAGTAGTGAGAGGCTGACATTTGTCTTTCAGCTTCTACATAAAAAAACAGTGTCTAATTTTCAGTCAGGAAAATAAACTTAATTTCCCACGATTTTAAAACATACTGTAGAGTTCCGAAAGTAGCGGCTACTCAAAAGTAACGTTAATTTTCCTGAACTTTCTAGTAATTCCCGAAAGTAACGGAAGTGACTCCAACTGAAACAAGCATTTAATTCATGAAAGCTCTCTGTACAGTGACTCGAACAGGAACATTTATTCAGAAGTCTCAACTTCAGTGATTTAAACAAGGTCCTTCAATTTGAACCGACATCTGCTAAATGTCCAGCATTAAGAAAGTATTAATTGTTCTGTTACCGGACATGATACCCTTACTTATTCAATGAAGTGAATAATTCATCATCAAGACTACATTTTTATTTGAAATCTGAGTGCATCAGCAAGCCGCTACCTTAACAGCTTAGCAAATGGCTTACACAAGTAAATCGAAAAACAGACAATTATAGCAAGTAGCATGATGGCGGTACATTTTAGGTTTTAAACTGGTTTGATTTTCATCTCCGCTCGTTTAGCAGAGTAGTTAGGTCCCTTCCACTTATTCCACATCACACCTCCCCAGCGATTGGAGTGTTTGCCGTGGTAATAGACGCCGTTGAGATAGGCGTAATGACAGGCTTTGTACCACCAGCCTCCCTTCCACTGTGGGGCACAGTAGTTCGGATTAGAGGTCATATCATTGTCTCGATCTTTGGTGGAGAACGCCATGCCACGATGATACGAAAATGAGTCACCAGCAGTTCCTAGAAAATTACCATAAAAGAGTTTTTTTAGAGAAAATGGTGAAATGAAAACATGAATGTTATACGAGCAAAAGAGCCAGTATTACTTTAAGTTAGAAAACATCATTACAGTAAATCAATCAATGAAATATCGATTTTGTACTTAATTTTGTAAAAAATTACAAACTTTTAAGAGAAAAATAAAAGAGAAAGAATTACGTAACAAATATTAAATTACATTTAACAAGGGAGAAGTGTGTTGTGACCAAAGGAGCGAAAGCTTTCGAGTTGTCCATCCACAGTGAAATATCTAATTGAGGGAAGAAATAAGTTCACATAACTTTACAAGGACCAATATCAGGGACAATAGGAACAAACAAACAAACAAATTAACTAACTAAAATAAATTGAATTAAAATTTAACGAATATAGATATTTGCAGTTTTATGTTTGGCTTCCAAACATAAAAGGAAGGATGTGTACAATAAAAAGTTGATCTTCTTATCGAAATGAGAAAAAAAGAATAAATATTGATCTCACATCTTACCACTGAAGACTACTACAAATTGCATAATCGGCTTACCTGTACCATTTACAAGGGCGGATCCAGGATTTTTCTTAGGAGGGGGTGCACCTCTAAGGAATGACGTAACTGAAGGGTGAGTGTTTTTTTCTTTTGTTTGCAGAATGGTAGTTATTTTAGAAAGATGCAGGTCTCAAGGGGGGGGGGATGTCGTCAGGAATGGCTTAACATGTTTCTCTTAAAACTACATGAGCGCCCTCCATCTTATGCGCGACAAAAGAAGCACCACCACGGGGGGGAGGGGGGGGGGGGCGCACCCCCTGCACCCCTCCCCTAGATCCGCCCCTGATTTAGTACTCAAGGTCCAAAGCTTTAGTTGGATTCACTTGACACATTCGAACTGCGCATGGAAATATGATTTTGAAATCGTTTTACTGTATCATATTCGTATAACTTGATCCGGTTGAAAGTACTTACCAGAGTATGTTCCAAGACTCAGATTGTATTGGCTTCCCTCATCAGCAACAACAAACAAGTCGTACTCGGCGTAAGCTGTTTGATTGTTGAAGTCTTCAAGATCCACTCGAAGCCTGCTTTGTTCTTTTGTCAGGCGGTGAACCTTATCTAGTCCAAGCCAATATTCAGTCAGATTTCCGAAGCCTCGTTTGTAGTCGTCCCAGTCTCGGTTGAAATCAACCGAGCCGTCCAGTCTCTTTTGGAACACTGTCCATCCCCCACCGGCTGTTGTTTGGTCACAATACACATCAAAGGCACCGCCTTTGTCGGGGTCGATCGGGTAAACACCACTGATTCGATGACCGGCGTTGTAGAGTTCAGCACAGTTCTTGTAAACTGGAAAAGAAAATAATTTAATAAACATAAAGAGATTTCACTTTCGTGACCTTCACTCTATATCGCCATGGTAACCGATGCCTGTGGTCGTCATATTGGTATTTAGATCGAGGCTTTTTAGTTGTCTTGTTTATCAAACTTCGTGAAACTTAGCTAAAGAAGTGTCATCATCATGGTGCTTTTTCTTCAGATTAGACTTGTTCATCTGACTGAAAAAAGTCACCTCCAAATACTAAAAAGTAAATAATTGAGCATTAACTTATACATGATCAGTCCCCAGTGGGTGGGAGTGGGGGTGGGAATGCATGCGCTCTTTACATTTCCGATGGGTCGGGTGTACCCAAAAGAACTTAAACCTAAAACCTATTTTACACCAAAATATAGTTTATCAGTTGAGACCATGGCGATTTGGTTCACTTCAGGCTTAGAAAACAAATAGCAGCTTTTGCATCAAAGTGCTTTGTCTTGAGACTGGCTGCGGCCATGACACTGGAAAAAGACGTCCTGATGTGAAATAAATAGACGACTGAGGTTATTCAGTGAAACATTGTGTAATACTGCTGAGTATTTTTGCGAGTCAGTTTATATTTTTCGAGGCTTTAGGCTCAAAAAAGTAAAAACTGAGGAGTACAAATTCCCAGCCGTATTATACAACTTTTCGCTGAATAAATTGTTTATTATACGACAGTCGTCCGCTCCAAAATTTACCATTTGAAAGTGTTTTTCCTGGCGCGCGCTCAGAAGTGTGTAATGACGTGTTATATTTGCACTCGTTTTGATGCATATTTGCACTCTAGAATGCTATGCCGAATAATACTTGCGTTTTAGTCTCGTTCCGTGTTTAATAAACTTTGATAAACTTTTATACGTATAGGCCATATCCCATTCGATATTGCCTTTATTTGTCATTATCAAGCGCGCATATTTACTTATAATCAGTTACCTTCATCGCACAGTTCTCCTTTATAATCCGCACGGCAGACACATCTGTAACCTTTGTCTGTAAACCCTACTTGACACAGGGAATTCTTTCCAGGGCAACGGCCGACGGTGACAAAAATTCTGGATTTGAAATAAAATGTATAAAAATAAAATAACCCATTTTACATTTATTCTGACACGTCGATAGTATATTCCCTCCTGATAAAATTACAGATTAGGGATCTCCTGTACTTCCCTGAGGAAAGCATCCACTGAGGCTAAGTTAATTTATACCTCTTGTGGATCTGAATTCTCGTGATCATGAACTAAAAAATATTCGTATTCGTTAGGGACCGCCTTTGCTTGACATTTTTAGTCACTTAAGAGAGGTTGGAAAGTTAGCATACAGTTATCATACGGTAGTAGTATACAGTTATCATATTCATCACATTCAACCTCATCAGTCATTACAAAATTCCGTATTCGTCAGTGGCCACCATTGCTTGGCATTTTCAATTACCTAGGAAAGGGTGGGCAGAAGCTATAGCGTGTGTGCGGATGACGTCACAAAATTATCCGCGGCCATGTTGGAGAACTGAGGTAATCAAAATGGTAACTGAAACAGCAGAAATCGAACCTCCGAAGCTGTCAAATAATGGCTAAAATCTTGACGGCAGGGTAAAATGTAGATATCTTGAAAACGTTCTGGGATTGACATCGATCAGCTTCTCATCGCAACCAAAACGTTGAGTGAGGAAAGCATTCCACTTGCCAATCGATGGATTTATGTTCTTAACTTATATATGTGCTGGATACTAAAAGCACAATAAAGCGGCTTACAGAAACCATTCACGTACGCCTGCAAGCAAATGGTTAGCGGCTTCGTTTCCAGTGTCTTTGCGTATGTATGATTAGTAAACAATTATCGTATTAGTATACAGTTATCATATTAATCACCATAAACCTTATCATTATTATGAGTATCATCACCCCATTATCAGTGTCATTATTTAGTGTTAAACAATGTCATACCTCGACAGCATAGTGAATGTAACCTTTCTTTTTCTCTAAAGCAGAGTGTGAAGGGCTTTCATCAGTGAAATTTTTTTAATTCGCACGTGCGTTTTCCCTCGTCTACAGGTCCCACATTGATGGACACACAGTTTGGCTCCAAATAACACTTTATTCGGCAGCTTCCTTCATCCATCACCTTCTCAGTTCTTATCACGTGACCCGGAAGTGCTTTGTCTGGTATCGGTTCCTTGAATATTATGATGCGGTTATATTCTGTCGCGAGAACTGCAGAAAAACGCGATAGGTTTGGTCATGAGATTATGAAAATTTACGCCATTCGCGTTATTAGTGGGATCATCTGCGTTCCACTTCAGTGATTTCTGGTCCTCGGCGAGCGTTTCTCAATACTCCCAAAGTCGTTTCTTGAGTGAAAGCTGTTTTTTAACTAATCGAGTTGAAGTTTTTAACCCGCAAGTCAGCCCAACTTGTGTAGTAAACCTAAGATTACATTGCTTTGCTTTCAGAATCAACAAAAACCGAATGTTTGGTGCTGGTAAATATAGCTTTTCGGGCCCGATAAGTGTTCGGTACGTTCGAGAAACGCGCGCGCCGCGGTCCAATTTGGGGATCCATGTGAAGATGTCAATTTTATCTTCACTGTCAAGAGTGTAGATATCAATGTCTTAACGTTGCTAACCATATGCTTGCCCTTAATATTATACACTCCATATCTGCGTGCATCTAAGCAAAAACGTGACAGCCTGCTAAAGTAAGTTTTCCAGTAGCAATAGATTCCAAAAGGAAGGTTCATTTAGATTCAACCTAGTACATTACTGTAGCGTCCAATGTAACTTAATCGATAAGAAGTTTACAGTATTTTTATGGAACATAAAATCATGTCGTGAAATAAGTCAGAATGTACTTTACAGCAGCTGGTTAGTAACTTTAATACGTTGTTCACTGCGGGGTTGGCATCAATAACCGTTTTCAAATGAAGAATGATCCTCGCAGTTGTGAACGCAATTTAAGCAATTGCAAAAAGAAGCCTGAAAAAAATTCAGGACTTCAACGGGGTTCGAACCCGTGACCTCGCGATACCAGTGCGATGCTTTACCAACTGAGCTATGAAGCCACTGAAGCCGTTTTGTTTGCTTAGCAACATGTAGTTGTCAGCCACAGGAGATCTGTTGCAAAATGATTATAAATTTACACATCTGTATTTTATTTACTCTTTGGCACTTCATTCCGACTGAATCCTAGTGTTTTCCTCAACTCCTAGAAACTTTATTTTTCCATTATATCATTGAAGAATTTTAAACGTAAACTATCATCAAGTTTGCAAGAGAAACTTCATTTGTCTGACAAAAATAACATGGTGTGAGTCTTTGTGTCTTTATTTTATAATTAAAATAGTATCATGAACCGGGCGAAGGGCGATCCGACAAACTCAATTAATGTTATTGGTTATTGGTCCTCTTTTTCTATTTTTTTCATTAGATCCAAGAAGTTGCTTTATAACCTTCCAATACTTACCAGCGTACACTAATGCACCCATTCCAAATAAAATCCACGCGAGGAAAATGAACGCTTTGATAGATGCCATGTTCTCTAGTTGGCCTCATGCCTTAAAGCTGTTATTATAAATGGACCAAATGACATACTATTTATTCCTTTTTTGTGAGGTTGTTAATAATAAATTAATCATGACACCGCTGAGGCTATTAAGGTGGCTGAACACAGTTTCACAGTACCTATGCGTCATTCATTGTCATTTTAAAACTACTAACGTCTGGGGGCCCAAAATTGGTGAAGCATACGATTAAGCAACAAGCTATATATTTTGATATTTTTGTTGAGCTTTTAGGGTGTTGCTATGGCAACACAGTGGATTGTTAATCAGCCTGCAATATTTGGTTTCGTTTATTTTCAGAAAATCTAGTTGTTAGATTTTGTCCATCATTTGCTCCAGTAAACTAGTAAAAATATTCGCATGTTAACACTGGTCTCATGTAATTTCACACAAATGAGTTTATATTTTCTGCTAATGAACAGCAAAAGATGTAGTGTCTAATATATAATATAAACTAAATTATAATTCATGGCTGTTTGGAACACTCGAAGAGAAACTCCATATCTCTACCCAGGTATTATATTTTTTTTAAAATAAACTTTCAAATTTCCCGCGCGCTCATTGGCCGAGAGGTATAATTGTTTATAAGAGCACAAACTATAAATGACGTCATTGATAATGCCACCCGCTGGAGAAGAAATGATTTTGGCTTCAAGAAGAAATTCAGCTGGTTTGGTTTGCAAGATCGGTGCTTTCTCTGTCTATTTTCGGCGAATTGTTGCCGATTCTAATCAAATATCACATTTGCCATTGGATAAGATAAGATAAGATAAGATAAGAACTTTATTAACGTGTCAAAATCACTAGCATACAATGTACACTAATTGGGGACACCTAACTACACTATAACTACAATAATAATCTAATAATTAATAAAATAAAAATGTATGTACATATATAAATATAGAAAAAGTATATAAATATAAAAGATCGATTGTCAGTTATTGCATAAAAAAACAGTCTTTACAAGTATTATCTAGCAGGTTTGTGAAGTCAACCAATTTAATGCGCTTTTTAAAAGTATCTAATGATTCAGATGATCTAACAGATTTGTCGAGTTTGGACCAGATAACAGGGCCAAAATAAGTCAGGCTATGTTTGCCGTAAGTAACAGTCTGATATCTAGGTATAGAAAAATCAGAATTTCTAATAAAGTACTGAGAATTAGTAATGACAAATAAATTCGCAATGTAAGGAGGCGCTAGACCATTTTTGACTTTATACATTATGACTGCAATGGCTTGCAGTCGTCGCGTGCGAAGTGTTGGTAGTTTCACTCTTTGCAAGAGTTCCTCATACGTCGATTTAAAGATTGGTAAAAAAAAAACACGCTACAGCAAAGTCAAATGTTTGGAGCAAGAACTTGGGAAGGTTGTGGACTCGAGGACTTCGGTAACTTGGCAAACTTATTCAAGTCGAAAGAGAACGTGAAACGCTAGACTTACATTCAACAAACGTTCGTCACTGCCACAGAGGAAAATAGGCTAATAACGAAGTGGAAAGAAAGGTTAATAAACGAATGACTTGATAGTTTCGGCTTTGTATTCTTGTCAGTGAAATAAATTGTTTCCGTGACGAACCAAGTTTTTAATGCGCTCGATGCCTTTTTTAGGTTAATTCTTCTCGATTTTGAGGCCAAATTGAACATGATGGTTCCAAGTAAAATTTTTTTGTTATGGTTAAATGCAAACCGATTTTAGTTGGCCATTATATGTCCTCTGATAAACAATGTTTAATGTCATAGCAAGTCAAAACAGAGTGACGAATTGCGAGCAAGCGAGTAACTCCGTAACTGTTTCAACTATGTAAAATCGTGATAGCCTACTAAAGTAACTTTTCCTGTAGCAATAGATTCCAAAAGGTAGGTTCAATTAGATTCAACCTAGTACGTTAGTTTAGCGTCCAATATAACTTAATCGATAAGACGGTTAACAGTATTTTTATGGGACATGAAACGATGCCGTGTGTACTTCAGAGCAGCTGGTTATTACTCATGCGCGTAGCGGCATGAGGTAAGGTTTCGGCTCCGTTTTTCTTGTTATTTTTACTCATGCGCGAAGCGGCATGAGGTAAGGTTTCGGCTCCGTTTTTCTTGTTTTTATTATTTTTATTTTTTGTGTCACGATTTTGCATGCAAATTTATGCACGCATATTTTAAATTGTACACTTCCGGTTTATAGCTTTGCCTCTACACTTCATGTTTAGTGACTTCCGGCTACTCTCACTTCCGGTAAAAGAGCGTTACTCAAGTGTCACGACAGCGTCTCCTACAACCCTACTTACATTAGCAATGTTCATGTTTGGTATATATAAGACTTAGAAGAATCATTCCCTTCATTATGGTACAGATTTAATGAACACCGCCGTACTATAGATAATCCTAACACCAAGTCTAAACCTACTACAGCCGCTGAACATTTTCTCTCCTCTCCTAATCACACTGCTAATGACATGTAACTCATCCCCATTGAAAAAGTTTCTCTAACCGAGACTCGATACGTAAGGCCAAAGAAGCTTTTTTAATTTCAAAAGGCAGAACACTTTTTCCTCACGGCCTTAACATTCGCGGAGAAATATACTAATTATTCACTTTTGTATTAGTTTCCTTTGATTGTTTTCTGTATATTTTTCATTATCAGCTATTTTTATTTATATCTATCATTGTTATTTTTCTAGGCGTTGCCCTACGTATTTCCGTTGTTACGTATACATGTCAACTATATATAAAAAGCCAATGTAAATTTTACCCCATTGTACCTGAAGAAGGCTGGTTCAGCCAGCCGAAATATAGTACACCTTTTAAATTTGTATCTACGTTGTATCGGTCCTTGCTTTTTTTTTAGTTTATTATGGTACAGCCTTTATTTCCAAAACAATCAATAGTAAACAATGTGGTTTGCAGGAACGATGACTGAATGAAAGGAGTACTCTTCGCCATATCGGACATCTTCTTATCATGTTTAAAATATATCATAAAACTAATTTACGCATGCGCATGAGTAAAGGCTGCTAGGAGCCTCTTGTTATTATTATTTTTATTTTTTGTGTCACGATTTTGCATGCAAATTTATGCACGCGTATTTTAAATTGTACACTTCCGGTTCATAGCTTTGCCACTGCACTTCCTTTTAAGTGACTTCCGGCTACTCTCACTTCCGGTAAAAGAGCGTTACTCAAGTGTCACGACAGCGTCTCCTACAACCCTACTTACTTTAGCAATGTTCATGTTTGGTTTATATAAGACTTAGAAGAATCATTCCCTTCATTGTGGTACAGCCTTCATTTCCAAAACAATCAATAGTAAACAACGTGGTTTGCAGGAACGATGACTGAATGAAAGGAGTAACTCTTCGCCATGTCGGACATCTTCTTATCATGTTTAAAATATATCATAAAACTTACTTACGCATGCGCATGAGTATAGGCTGCTAGAAGCCTCTTGTTAACTATAATACGTTATTCACTGCGGGGTTGGCATTATTAACCGTTTTGTTTGGTTAGCAACATGTAGTTGTCAGTCCGACAGGAGATCTGTTGTAAAATAATATAAATTTAAACATCTGCATTTTATTTACTCTCCGGCACAATCTTTTCTTTTTCATTCACGGTGATGCTCCGCCCGAAAGGGGTACCTTTTCTAGGCTAGAGGTATATGAAAGGGTCGGGATTTCACGGGTTGAAGTATATGAAAGGGTAGGGATTTCACGAAGAATAGGAAAGGGAAGCGAAAACACACCGTTGAAACATAAAGAAGGTAGGGAAAACTGCCATTAAAGTATTGTAAAAAGGGCTTTTCAAAATATATCAAACAGACGCACGTAAAGGTTATTTGAAAGGGGTACCATTTCCATTGAAAGGTATATGAAAGGGGTACCATTTTCATTGAAATTTATATGAAAGGGGTACCTTTTCTGTCAAAATCGGTATATGAAGGGGTAACGGTTTGGACTTCGGGGTGGAGCAACTTTGTTGAGTACCCTTCCCCCACCCGGGACAGTGTCATCGCTGATATATCGTGTTTTCTGTTTATGGCCAGGAGTTTGCCTTAAGCTTGTTTCATTATCTTGAAATACAAAGAAAAATAAAGACACATTAGCTAAATACACAAAATAACGGCTAAAGATGTCAAACTTCTACACGAATTGCAATTTTGATTTCTTCACCGCCTGTCACGAAATCAAATTTGATTCATTACTCCAAAGAGAGAACCATTTGACCTATTGACTCCCAGAATGTCAGGAAAAAACGACAATTTGAAGCTATAAATAGCTTTTTGACCATTGTCTGAACAAATTGCAACCAAAGTGGCCAAAACATCGTTTTCAACATGAAAATCTTTCCAATCATTTTAAATTTGTCATTTTTTCACTTTCTAATCAGATCACTTTTTCGTAGACATAAAACAATGAATATTTTTTTATTTTCTTTTTCTCCATTTTTAAAAATCTATTTTCTCCCTTTTATCCTTGTTGTTGGCCTTTCACTAGAAATCATTTTGACAGAAAACCGTTTCCCCGTAAATGCTAATTAAGAAAGTGAAAGTGTCAATCAATAGGAAGACCAATTTTTTCTTCTATTTTGCCAGTCAATTTATTGGGTTTCTTGCGCACATCTCAGGCTTTATTCAGGGGTTCGATATCCTACAAGAGTTAGTCATTAAAAACATCTTTTGACGTAAAAAATATTGATGACGTCACAAATGGTACAAGGCCAATAGTACACGTACATGTAATACAAAACCTTTTATTTATCGTTTTAGTACCCTTAATTAAACAATGAGGTGAATTATAATCATCAAGATTTTTGAAATCTGAGTGCATCACTGAGCGAAATGTTGCATAAGTAGCTTAGGAAATGGCTTACATAAGTAAATCAAAAACCGACAAATAGCATGATAGCGGTACGTTTTAGGTTTTAACTGGGTTGAGTTTCATCTCTGCTCGTTTATAGGAGTAGTCAGTTCCCTTCCACGTTTTCCACAACACACCTTTAAAGCGGT
>JAJGOT010000057.1:1010000-1015000 GCA_022457155.1 Cladopsammia gracilis | reverse complement strand
TATAAATTTACACATCTGCATTTTATTTACTCTTTGGAACTTCATTCCGACTGAATCCTAGTGTTTTCCTCAACTCCTAGAAACTTTATTTTTCCGTTATATCATTGAAGAATTTTAAACGTAAACTAGCTATCATCAAGCAGTTGCAAATGAAACTTCATTTGTCTGACAAAAATAACATGGTGCGAGTCTTTGTGCCTTTATTTTATAATTAAAATAGTATCATGAACCGGGTGAAGGGCGATCCAACAAACTCAATGTTATTGGTTATTGGTCCTCTTTTTCTATTTTTTTCATTAGGTCCAAGAAATTGCTTTATAACTTTCCAATACTTACCAGCGTACACTAATGCACCCATTCCAAATAAAATCCACGCGAGGAAAATGAACGCTTTGATAGATGCCATGTTCTCTAGTTGGCCTCATGCCTTAAAGCTGTTATTATAAATGGACCAAATTATATTTACTATACTATTTATTCCTTTTTTGTGAGGTTGTTAATAATAAATTAATCATGACACTGCTGGGGCTATTAAGGTGGCTGAACACAGTTTCACAGTACCTATGCGTCATTCATTGTCATTTTAAAAGTACTAACGTCTGGGCGCCCAAAATTGGTGAGGCATACGATTAAGCAACAACCTATATATTTTGATATTTTCGTTGAGCTTTTAGGGGTTGCTATGGCAACACGGTGGATTGTAAATCAGCCTGCAATATTTGGTTTCGTTTATTTTCAGAAAATCTAGTCGTTAGATTTTGTCCATCATTTGCTCCAGTAAACTAGTAAAAATATTCGAATGTTAACAATGGTCTCATGTAATTTTAACAGAGGTAACTTCCGTAATTTGTGGTTTAATATGTTTGCGTTTTGTAAAAATCTCCTTTGTTAGATTTCAAATTTCTGATGGCAGGTGAGTTCGACATATTCGGAACTATTATTGTGCCAAATTTCGTGAAATTCTAACGAGTGGTTCCGCAGAAATCAGCACATTTCCGAGGAAAGTCGCTAAAATATCCAGTCACAATTTTTTGGTCAACTGCGCATGCGTTGCACTTGACTGGGTTCTCGATCCAAAGACAAAAACGACCAAAAAGGCAGTGTATTTCTTCAGTGGTTCTATATATTATCTATTGATTCAAGAAACATTTTTATGAACAACAAATTGTTTGATTTTAGGACGAAAAACAACACTTTCGCGATCCACACTGAGCAAAATAAAATGATCGCTGAATAGGCGCCACTTTTGTTTTTCTCAAAACTCTGCACGTGCTGACTCACGTAAGCAGCTGAAATTGAAGAGCGCGTGTAAGCTGTGTTCAGCCACCTTAACTGCTGTGAAATGGGTCTCTGAAATATTTTAGTTACAGAAAGTTTATTTTATTTTATGTTTGACTTCTTTTTAACAACTGTATTTTCGCTAAAAGTTGGGCAAAAATTTAAGGTTTTCAAAACGATTTTCAGGCATGGTTATACAGTAATTCCATACGTTATACTTACATCAGTTCTTAAAATAATTTGAAGTTTGATCATCTTATTCTCCTGGATACCTGTTTTTTAATTGCTTATGGTGGGGGCCTTACATATATTTTGAATTTCATAATGAATTCAAATTGTTCAGTAACCTATAAAAAAAAGTAAAGTCGCGCACCCGAGCCAGAAGGCTCATAACGGCCGGAGCTTAAACCCGGTTTCTATAGCATGAAGCGACTAGGAATATTGCTACTCCCCCCTGAATGGGATGCTAGTCCATCGCAGGGTCAGCAACCTATACTAAGACATAAACATTTGTATAATTTTCAATTTTTTTTTTCACGATAATTTTTTTAGCTTATAATTATGAGACGATATCAAGTTTCCTTTTAAAAGCCTTACAAACACTTTATGACTTTGGTGAAGCGGTATCTGGCTTCAGGCTCAACAATATGGAAAACTGATTTTCTAAAACTATTTTGGATAAAACTATAAACTATAAAACTATTTTGGATAGGAATGCATACAGAAAAAGAAGAAATACTCTTTCTAGAAAGAAAAAAAAAAACTTCAAATGGCCAAGAAACAAAGTGAAGGCTTTAGGAATCTGGTTTTCGACTGACCCTTCGACTAGCATTAAGGCAAATTACGAAGAAAAATTGGTTAAAGTTAAGAATTGCCTCAATTGAACTCAACTCCGATGGCTGAGTCTTATTGGTAAAATTACAGTCCTGAAAAGTTAAATTGTGTCACAACTAGTATATATCCTAACTACTCTGCCAACCTGTTAAAAATCTATTAAAGAAATTAATGACCTCTTTTAATTTTTTTTTTATGAAGCGGGAAAGGAGACAAAATAAAACGCAACATTATGATAAATGATTACCCAGATGGCGGTTTGAAAATGATTGATATCGAATCTTTTAATAAGTCATGCGCAAATGAAAGAACATTTCGAGCTAATAAAATGTCCAAGGATGCAAATGTTTGTCTGTTAATATTACTGAATGTTACTGCTTATGCTAAAATCGTTAATGAAGTTTTTTTCACGTAAATGAATGATCTTTTGGTTTAAATGAAAATATTTCCACGCTATTGTCTAACTATTCACACAAATGAGTTTATATTTTCTGCTAATGAACAGCAAAAGGTGTAGTGTCTAATATATAATATAAACTAAATTATAATTCATGGCTGCTTGGAACACTCGAAGAGAAACTCCATATCTCTACCCAGGTATTATATATATATTTTTAAAATAAACTTTCAAATTTCCCGCGCGCTCATTGGCCGAGAGGTATAATTGTTTATAAGAGCACAAACTACGAATGACGTCATTGATAATGCCACCCGCTGGAGAAGAAATTATTTGGCTTCAAGAAGAAATTCAGCTGGTTTGGTTTGCAAGATCGTTGCTTTCTCTGTCTATTTTCGACGAATTGTTGCAGATTCTAATCAAATATCACATTTGCCATTGGTAAAAAAAACCGCACGCTACAGCAAAGTCAAATGTTTGGAGCAAGAACTTGGGAAGGTTGTGGACTCGAGGACTTCGGTAACTTGGCAAACTTATTCAAGTCGAAAGAGAACGTGAAACGCTAGACTTACATTCAACAAACTTTCGTCACTGCCACAGAGGAAAATAGGCTAATAACGAAGTGGAAAGAAAGGTTAATAAACGAATGACTTGATAGTTTCGGCTTTGTATTCTTGTCAGTGAAATAAATTGTTTCCGTGACGAACCAAGTTTTTAATGCGCTCGATGCCTTTTTTAGGTTAATTCTTCTCGATTTTGAGGCCAAATTGAACATGATGGTTCCAAGTAATTGTTTTTGTTATGGTTAAATGCAAACAGATTTTAGTTGGCCATTATATGTCCTCTGATAAACAATGTTTGATGTCATAGCAAGTCAAACCAGAGTGAAGAATTGCGAGCAAGCGAGTAACTCCGTAACTGTTTCAACTATGTAAAATCGTGATAGCCTACTAAAGTAACTTTTCCTGTAGCAATAGATTCCAAAAGGTAGATTCAATTAGATTCAACCTAGTACGTTAGTTTAGCGTCCAATATAACTTAATCGATAAGACGGTTAACAGTATTTTTATGGGACATGAAACGATGCCGTGTGTACTTCAGAGCAGCTGGTTATTACTCATGCGCGTAGCGGCATAAGGTAAGGTTTCGGCTCCGTTTTTCTTGTTATTTTTATTATTATTTTTATTTTTTGTGTCACGATTTTGCATGCAAATTTATGCACGCGTATTTTAAATTGTACACTTCCGGTTCATAGTTTTGCCTCTACACTTCCTTTTTAGTGACTTCCGGCTACTCTCACTTCCGGTAAAAGAGCGTTACTCAAGTGCTCAAGTGTCACGACAGCGTCTCTTACAACCCTACTTACATTAGCAATGTTCATGTTTGGTGTATACACCTAATTCAATAAAGGTTGCTTTGGTCATTGGGCATTGGGCATTGGGAAGCTATTGTTTGGCGGTCACTCAAGCAAAGCATTGCATTGTGTTCCGTGTGCCCAAATGCCAAAGCCCAATTACCAATGACCAATTCCCAAAGCAACCTTTATTGAATTAGGTATATAAGACTTAGAAGAATCATTCTCTTCATTGTGGTACAGCTGTCATTTCCAAAACAATCAATAGTAAACAAAGTGGTTTGCAGGAACGATGACTGAATGAAAGGAGCATCTCTTCGCCATGTCGGACATTTTCTTATCATGTTAAAAATATATCATAAAACTTACTTACGCATGCGCATGTGTATAGGCTGCTAGAAGCCTCTTGTTAACTATAATACGTTATTCACTGCGAGGTTGGCATTATTAACCGTTTTGTTTGGTTAGCAACATGTAGTTGTAAGTCCGACAGGAGATCTGTTGTAAAATAATATAAATTTAAACATCTGCATTTTATTTACTCTCCGGCACAATCTTTTCTTTTTCATTCACGGTGATGCTTCGCCCGAAAGGGGTACCTTCTCTACAATCTCGGACAGAACTCGTTGAGACAGTAGTGTTTCCTTGCGCAAGACAACCGTTAGTCTAATGTCCTGTCTAAAATCGCATTTATCGAAACCCTCCTCTCCCCCCTCCATTCAATGTTGCTTTCGAAGGGTTGCAAGCTCAGAGGCCAGGGACACTTTTTGAGTATGTACAACATTGTTTTGTGGGGGGTAGGAGAAGGTAGATATGATAATTCCTTTCAAATGCTAAGAAATGCTCACAATTTGTCTAAGTGTCTTAACAGTTCTGTCCGAGATTGTAGGCTAGAGGTATATGAAAGGGTCGGGATTTCACGGGTTGAAGTATATGAAAGGGTAGGGATTTCACGAAGAATAGGAAAGGGAAGCGAAAACACACCGTTGAAGCATAAAGAAGGTAGGGAAAACTGCCATTAAAGTATTGTAAAAAGGGCTTTTCAAATATATCAAACAGACGCACGTAAAGGTTATTTGAAAAGGGTACCATTTCCATTGAAAGGTATATGAAAGGGGTACCATTTTCCCCTCCCCC
>JAJGOT010000057.1:897500-1007500 GCA_022457155.1 Cladopsammia gracilis | reverse complement strand
GTTTACCTCCCTGCAGTGTCAACTCATGAAATTCTCTATCCGCGCTGAATTCTTGGACACAAAATTGCATGTTTTTACGCTTCCGAAGGCTTCCCGAGCAAACACGAATGCAATATATGTATATGGTAATTTTGCCAATTTTAATCCACGCGCTATTGTCAACACTTCATGCAGAAAGAACAATGCGTTGATTCGTGCATACTCTTTTCATAAATGCATACTGATGAGCGGAACCTGTCCCCCGCGACCTTAAAGGTAAAGCAGATTACATTTTTCGATGGGTTATTTATGTTGATATTAATCTGTGATTGACTTTTTCTTCGTGTTCTTGTGTAGTTTTGGAGAATTGTTTTTAAAACGTGCTTAAATTCAGTTGTATCGATTTCTTGAATTTCATCCAAGACAGCTCGGCGAACTCGATACGCTATGCAATGTAGATGGTACGCGTTTTGCTTTTAAACATAAACTAATGGAGATTTGAATAAAATTTCTCGAAGGAAGATTGTGTTGTCAATTTTTATGTGTTTGTTCATTCATTACATAGATTGAAAAGCGATATTATAGTTCTATCTTCATTCGCGTCGCCTTATGCAAATATGTTTGTGTATTTTTGCAATTTTGGTTTCCAAATCAGTTTCGGGCAATTTTTGACAAGCAACAACTGTATTTTATTCGGAAAGTAGTCGTACTAGTTATTGTAGACAGAGAAAATAAAATATTTGCTCGCAAATAGAGTGTTTATGTCTTTTGTCGGCTTGTTATGTTTTAGTTGTGTTATGAGAGGGACTGGTTCGGGGGAGGAACGAAATGAGTATAGGTGCATTCCCCCTCTTAGAATATTTGCTTGTCATGCAATCCTAAAAGACACATGTGTGTCATTCATCGCGGGTCAGCTTGATGTCAAGACGTGCTTTGGTTATTCCCTCCTCCTCCCCTAACCAAGTCCTCGTTTACTTAAGGTGTCTAGTAATAATGATGGTATTTACCAATGTCTGCGTTTGTGGTGCCCTCACCTTTACTGGGCCACATGATTTATCAATCATTTTTAGCGGAGCACTTGCCAGGGCGAATGCCTGGCTGCGCAGTCCCATACTCATAGAACCTTGCCCGTCATTTTTCGTGGTCATGGCTAGCGCCGTACGCCCGCCGTACTAGCTCGCGGGCGCGTATAACTTCGCAAAACATGCGCGTACGACGTCATCAACATCCGGGATCTTTGAGGCTTTGTTTTTCGCTCGGCTACACAGCCGTCAGCTTGGTAAACACTTTAGTTGGATTGTTGTGTTTAGCGGAGAATAGACCTTATTCGCTTGGGCGTGTTTGTTTACCCATTAGAGACCACGTGTCATTCCCCTGGGGATTATTTCTTTCTTTTCCGTTAACGCTTGAGAAGACACATTAATATGGATGTCGTTCAGACAAAGAATTTAACTCCCAAGAGGTTTGTATTGGGTAAACATTACGCCCAAGCGAATAAGGTCTATTAAAGTCGTTATTTCCCTGCTGTTTTTCGCGGTTTGCTACTCAAGACAGGGATACTAGTTAAGGGATACTCAGAAGCCGCTTTAGTGGAAAAAGAAGAGCTTTCAGGGATAAAATATTGCTTCGAGAAACTTCATATTATCAATGCAGGAGCAATGCGGGGAGATGCCTTGTTTTACGGATTTCAGAACCGAAGAAGCGGTTTTTCGATGGGAATTTATGTTGATATCAATTTTTGATTGACTTTTCCTTTGAGTTCTCTTAAGTTTTGGAGACATGTTTATGAAACGTGTTCAAATTAAGTCGTGTTGTTATCTTGAATTTCATCGAGGATAGCTCTGCCTTGATGCGCTAGAAATGGTACGTGTTTTGCTTTTAAACATCAATTAATGGAGATCGAATAAAATTTTTCGAAAGAAGATTGTGTTGTTCGTTTTTATGTCTTTGTTCATTCATTACATAGATTAAAAAGCGATTTCATGTAAACAAAACAAGACTTAGATTTTCTGTCTTCACTCGCGTCGCCTTATGCAAATAAGCTTATGTTTGTGTATTTTTGCAATTTTAATTTCCAAATCAGTTTCTCGGGCAATTTTTGACAAACAAAAACTGTATTTTATTCGGAAAGTAGTCGTACTAGTTATTCTGGACATAGAAAAATTGTTTTTGTGAACTTTTGTACGGTCTAAATGTACTGTGCAGACGGTCGGGTAATACTGTTTTTGAGAATTGCTAAAATTGAAAATAGCCCGGTCGTCAATCTTAATTCTTGTGCTTCTAACCTTTCAGCTTAGTTAAGTTTCACCTTAGTTAAGCTTGTTCAAAGTGCGACGCTGATAGGCTGGGCCTATCTATATATATATATTAGATGAAATTTGATATAAAAATAAATCCTGCTATGAGCCTGTGCTCATAGCCATAAAAGTTTAACATTTGGTGTCTTGTTTATTGCCCAGTAAACAGAGCGCAGGCCAGGCAGCACTTGGGTGGCTCTTTCAGGGGTGAAAGAGGAAAGACATAAAAGTTGTTTTTGTGAACTTTTGTATGTTCTGAATATAATGTGCAGACGGTCGCCTAAAAAATTGAAAAATAGCCTGGTCGTCAATCTTAATTCTTGTGCTTCCGACCTTTCACCTTAGTTAAGTTTCACCTTAGTTAAGCTTGTTCAGGGAGCGACGCTGTTAGGCTCAGCCTATCTATATATATTACGACGTAACGAAATGAGTTTGGGCATAAGAATTACGCATGTGGAAAACAAGGTCGTGCGCAATTAACATGAATTAAAATTGTTACACTTCTCACTGAATATATAGGAATGCAGAAATAATGCAAGGACGGAACAGGGATACGTGAAATCTTACCCTATATTACGGCTTAGTTGAATTCTACTGCACAAAGGCAAGCCGGTTTGGAAGTACACAAAAAACCCGTAGAATATAAGAAGTTTGTGGTTTCGAAAGGGTTTTCGCTCTTGATCTTGCGGAGCTCTTGATCTCAGATACTTTATGCAACCGGACTCTAACCTGAAGCTTCTGATAATGTGTGTATGACGTCATTCTGGTGCCATTAACTGCTCTTCTTCCTAAGCTGGCAAGAACTGCGCACGAGAACAGGCGTGCGTTTTTCAAAGGTTCCGAATAGTAATGTTTTGCTGAAATCTTAGAAATAAAACCCTTAGTTGACGAAACAAGTTGGGCTAATAAGTAAAGAAAGATTGTAAATGTTAAGCTCGGCAATAAAATGAGAAAGATGTAATGTCCATCATATGACGAGCGTGCACGCGGGACAAATTAAGAAAAAAATCTGAGTCCCCAACATTTGGGCTGGTTTGCGGGCTAAACACTGTAAACACTGCAGTGCCACATGATAGAAATTGAATTTAATAACTAGCTTTCGCGCCCGAAATGCGTTCGGGAGCTTTGAGAAACGCAAGCCAGATCTCGTTAGCTAAGAGGCGAAGTGGATTTATTTTCAGGGTCTTCTTGCTACTTAAATAACAAAGATTCATGTAACGAGAACACGAAATAGCTAAACATAAGACCTGAATTAAACGGTTACTGTCCTTGCTGATATATATCGTGTTTTTATGATTATGGCCAGGAGTTTGCCTTAAGCTTGCTTTATTGTCTTAAAATACAAAACAAAAATAAAGACACATAAAATAAAGAACAAAATAACGGCTAAAAATGTCAAACCTCTACACGAATTGCAATTTTGATTTCTTCACCGCCTGTCACGAAATCAAATTTGATGAAAAAGTGTAATCCACTTCCATCCTTGCAATCCTTCACTTTATCCATTTATCTCCAAATTAGGAAATAACATGGAAATAAGGAAAGCAAAATTTTGTCATTTCGGCGAGACAGAGCCCTTTTAACTTAGATGTTGCGCCTTGTTATTAAATAAAACAATAAAATGCCTGTACAAAAAGTAATTCTATAATAATTTTTATAACGCGAATTTCAAGCCAATTTCACTGTCAGATATGCAGAAGAGAGCGCAATCCGACAAATCCAGATACCACGCAGCTCTTTACAACCTCTAATTTCATTGGACCTGTATATCATGCAGCTCTATTGTTTTTAGGTCTAGGGTCTATTGTTAGCCATTGTTGTGTTGTTTGTTCTATTGTTTTCTCAGCAAATCAGAGAAGACCTTGTAAGAGCTGCGTACTGCCCCGACAAATCAGGTCAGGTGCATTTTTGCCATGTTTATAGACCTCTTTAGCTTGAATGTTTTGTTTTCCCAATGTAGTTCATGTGATGTTACCCTAGAGAACTGTTTCTTTTAAATTTTGTTTTCTTCACGTGCACATGTATGCATAATTTATGAAAAGACAAAGGACAAATTCCCTTGAAACGTCACATAACCTACATTAGGAAAACAAAACATACAAGCTAAAGAGGTCTATTTTTCTCTCAAGGATTCATTACTCTAAACAGGGAACCATTTAACCCATTGACTCCTGGAATGTCATAAATTATAGCTTTTTGACCATTGTCTGAACAAATTGCAACCAAAGTGGCCAAAACTTCGTTTTTCAACATGAAAATCTTTCCAATCACTTTAAATGTATCACTTTTTCAATTCGGGCACAAAGAAGAATGTAAGTGTAAATAATGTTTTTTCTTTTCTTTTTCTCCTTTTTTTAAAATCTATTTCCCCCCCCTTTCCCCTTGTTGTTGGCCTTTCACTAGACATCATTTTGACAGAAAGCCGTTTTCCTGTAAATGCTAAAGAAGTGGAAATATTTAACAGAAAGTGGCAATCAATAGGAAGACCAAATTTTTCTTCTCTTTCGCCAGTCAATTTTCTGGGTTTTTGTGCACATCTCTGGCTCTATTCAGGAGATCGCTCTCATTTGAGCACGCTTTGAAAGTCTTCTTTATCCTACATAAGTTGGTCATTAAAAACATCTTTTGACGTAAAAAAGTGATGACGTCACAAATGGTGCAAGGACAACGGACCCTCACGGGCGGTTTGGGGTGTTTTACAGGGGCGGATCTAGGGGGGTGCAGGGGGTGTGCACCCCTCCCCCTGAGATGACCTGTATCTTTCTAATATAACTGGTATTCTGCAAAGAAAAAAAAAACGTGGTTACGTCATTCCTTAGAGGTGCACCCCCTCTAAGAAAAATCCTGGATCCGCCCCTGTTTTAGGTGTCAATGGGTTAAGGCCTGAGAAACAGTCATATAACTGAAATAAATGACAGACAAGTACATGAATAAAAACCCTTTAATTTATCGTTTTATTATACCCTTACTTAAACAATGAAGATTTTTTGAAATGTGAGTGCATCAGCAAAATGCTAGCTTAATAGCTTAGCGAATGGTTTACACAAGTAAATCAAAAATCGAAAATTAAAACAAGAAGCATGATAGCGTACGCATGTTTCAGGCTTTAACTGGTTTGATTTTCATCTCTGCTCGTTTATAAGAGTAGTAAGTTCCCTTCCACGTTTTCCACAACACACCTTTAAAACTATTGGAGTGTTTGCCGTGGTAATAGACGCCGTTGAGATTAGCGTGAAGACAGGCTTTGTACCACCAGCCTCCCTTGTAATGTGGGACACAGTAGTTCCGATTGGAGTTCCTATCATTGTCTCGATCTTTGGTGGAGAACGCCATGCCACGATGATACGAAAATGAGTCACCAGCAGTTCCTAGAACATTACCATAAAAGAGGTTTATAGAGAAAATGGTGAAATGAAAACATGAAAAAAAAAAATTCAATGTTATACGAGCAAAAGAGCCAGAATTACTTTAAGGAAGGATGTGGACAATAAAATATTGATCTTTTTAATCAAAATGAGAAAAAGAATAAATATAGATTACTACTACAAATTGCATAAGCGGCTTACCATTGACACAAGGTCAAAGCTTTTAAATTAGATAAATTTACTTGACACAATTGGACAACACTGAAATGATAATATAATTTTAAATCGTTTTGCTGTATCACATTAGTATAAGTTGATCCGGTTAAAAGTACTTACCAGAGTATGTGCCAAGACTTAGTTTGTATTTGTTTCCCTCATCAGCAACTCCAAACAAGTTGTACTCGGCGTAAGCTGTTTGTTTGTTAAAGTCTTCAAGATCCACTCGAAGCCTGCTTTGTTCTTTTGTCAGACGGTGAACCTTATCTAGTCCAAGCCAATATTCACCAGTCGGATTTCCGAAGCCTCGTTTGTAGTCGTCCCAGTCTCGGTTGAAGTCAACCGAGCCATCCAGTCTCTTTTGGGATACTGTCCACCCCCCACCGGCTGTTGTTTGGTCACAATACACATCAAAGGCACTGCCATTGTCAGGGTTGATAGTGTAAACACCGCTGGCCCGTAGACCAGCTTTGTAGACTTCAGCACAGTTTCTGTAAACTGAAAAAGAAAATAACAATCATGTTAAGGTGGCGCAATCGGATTTCTTACTGGCGAAACCACTTACGTTTGAATTCGAATTACATTGCTTTCAGAAACAAGAAAAAAGATCACAAGTTTGCCAGAAAAAGATTAAATTTTAGATGAAATAGGTTTTATAGAAATCGTAGTAACCATATGTATCAAACGCCATCAAACTTTGTGACTTTTCCTAAAATTTATTTGGCAACAATTTGATATGACATTTCATTGATCATGTGACTTGATGTTTCCATAGCAACAAGATTTTGACAGTTATGTTTTTGTAGTTTGCATATTTTTACCTTTGAATGAAGAAAAACGATCAGTCACGGTCCTGCATTCGTCATGCAATTTACCACCGGCGTAGTTAAACGCTTACTGGATAATTTTTTGGGAGGAAGAAAGAATCACGGTTTACAGTAGCATTTCACGAGAAAAAAAAACAACAGTCATTTTGCAGTGCTCATGAAAAAAAGTCGATTCACGATTTACGGGTATGTAACCAAAACATGTTTCACGAGAAAAAAAAATAGCCATTTCAAAATTCACGAGAAAAAAAAGGCCTTTCACGGATCACGAAAAACCCTTTACCACCCTCTACAGAGTACTAGGTAGTTTGTTTTTAGGGACGGACCATTAGAAAAGTGATGGGGGGATGGGGGATTTTCAGCTTGCACGAATTTTTTTTTTCCGCCCATTGCTTGTGCAGGATTTTTTTTTTGCAGGTGAAACCCTCTGCACGAATTTTTTTTCAGACAATTTGCGAAATTATTAAATTTGATCAGAGGAAGCATGCGGGCACTTTGGTTTTAATTTCTCTATACAAACCCTTCTAGTAAATGTTGCGTCTGTTCCTTCAGTTTAGAACCGGTGCAAAATTAGAGAGGTTTGTATAGAACGATACCAAACTTTGAAGGTCTATATCTTTTCTATTCATGCCAACAAGTTGAAATTTTGTGGTTGATTATACAGCAGCAATCCATATCAAAAAGATGGAATTTTGAGGCTTGATAAAAACAATTTGTGAGATCACACTTTGAAATACCACTCTATTATATTTATGTCAAATACATTACGTCAAATATTTATATTTATGTCAAATACATAATATCCTTGACCGACCTCCTCTCACATTTTTTTCAATCACATTATGATGTTTCTGACCAACTTGTATTATGCATGTAAGTGACTATCTAGTTTTATAATAGTCTGGTTCCCATATTCTTGGATGACATTACTGATAGTAATGCAGTATACAGTGTATGTTTTAGGTACACTGGCTGCCAATGAAAACCAGACTTTGTGCTATTATTTTTTTTAAAGTAGCAGTGTTGCTGTTGCTGTTGCTGTTGATGTTGTTGATCAGTTCATGTTGGTAACAGTCAAACTTTTAACAATCACTATAACTTTGTATCAATGAACTTTTTCATTGTGTTATAGAATTTTTCATCAAGGGGACCCCTCTAATTTTATTGTGGGCACAAATATTTTTTTTGAATTAAACAAATATTAATATGTTAAACGTTTATTTCATATTGAAACTGTTTATGGATAATTACATGTATTTATCATATTTATTATAGATAGATAGATAGTTTATTGAAGTTAATATAAAGCTTACAGCCCCAGAGCCAGCTGAATTTAATATGCCAACTTTCACAAAATATGGATGGACTATAATACAGCTAAAAAATCTATCATTTGTAACAATTGTGTGGAATAAAACTTAAACAAAAATAAAAAACACACTGCGGTTATAAACTGGCAGCTGAAATTTGCGCTTTCCGGCTGTTGAATTGAAAATATGAATTCATTATATCACCTTATACAGTCAACTCCCGCCTTGCGGACACCTCGCTATTACGGACACCCCGCTATTACGGACAGCAGCTAAATCCCCGGTGAAAGTTACAGACGTTTGACTGAAACAAACTCCCGCTATTACGGACTCTCGCTATTACGGACACCAAATCGCGGTCCCGAGGGTGTCCGCTATAACGGGAGTTGACTGTAGTTGTCATTTCATGCAGTGTGAGGTAAACACTTCAATGAACACTATCAAATATCTTTATTTATAAATAATAGTGTAGGAAGGCCCCAAGAATGTTTTGAATTTTTAAAACGCCAAGATCGCTATTTTCAATAGGCACTTTGGCAGCTTTTATATATTAAATAACAACCACAATAGGACTTCTCCTTCTGCATGAATTTTTTTTCTCTGCCTTGAACTTTGCACGAATTTTTTTTCTTGGCATTTTCCCTTGCACGAATTTTTTTTTGGTTTTTTCCCCATCCCCCCCATCACTTTTCTAATGGTCCGTCCCTTACTCTGAAATAAATACCTTCCAAACATTTTGCTCCATTTGTCAGTTTAATTAATTTTAGTTTTACTTCCAGTAGCAGTCCTTTGATCGTCTTGTGTGCTTCTAGTAAAAATGGAAGAAGACAAAAATTATCGATATAAATGAATGAATGAGTAAGGGACTGTGCAATAATTATCAGGAGGGGGGTTGGAAAACCAGAAAAGGGGGGGGGGGGGCATAAAGTAAACTCAAAGCAAGGATAGGGGGGTCGGGCTCAAAGTATAACAAATCACTCACTAAATACCCTCCTTTAGAAGGCGGGGTATTACCTAATATTTTCCTACTTGAAGCCCATTTTCCAACCCCCCTCCTGATAATTATTGCACAGTCCCTAAATGAATGTGTGAATGAATGAATGAGTGAATACCGAATGAGTGGGCGAATGAATGAATGAATGAGTGAAAAATGAATCAAAACAGTCGTCAGCATTTTGGACCAAACGTTGTAAAGAAGCCCAATTTGCTCATCAGATATGAATATATGAAGAGCTATTAAATTATTCATTTTCGGTTTTAAAATAATGCAATATGATTTACTCAACACACCTTTACTTGTTGTTTTGTTTTCTTTCAAAGATTTCATTTCTTCCCTCATTTCTTTTAGTTCACTTTTCACTTCATGAAGTAATGTTTCAGTAGTCCTGTTTGGCCCTGTAGAAGCGTTTATAGAGTTGTTAATGAGGACTTAAACATAATTTCAAAAACGTTGAAAACGAAAACTGAGGAAAAAGTCTGTGAATCACGTCGAAATCAAGAAATCGATGCAGAAACGTTCGTTATTTACGCGCTAAGTTTTGCATACCTTTACCAATCTCATGGTTTTCTTTGATCTCGCTCAGCTCATTCTTTACTTCGTGAAGCAATGCTTCGATCTTCTTGTTCGCTCCTGCGTAAAAACTGTTGTAAGTGTACATGTTATGGCATTTGGACTCTCCTTGCGGGTCTTTGCCGGAGTTGTTCGATTTTGTTGCATTGCTTGAGTTTGCAGCGCTTATAGCTACCACAAGGAACACATAAAACAAAGTCAAAACAGAACACGATTTAGCCATGACCAGCTTATCGCAGTTTCTTAAAGAGCAGTCCCGAGTTGTCTCACGTCCTGTAATGGGAATGAAACTAAACTGATCAGTGATCATGATTATAAAAAGTGTTTCAGGCGTCGCTTCTAACAAGAGTTTTCTCGTTTTTGAAGTGGATATTTTTGGAACGTGGTTTGCATAATCACGACGTATGAGAAACGGTTCAACCTGAAAAAAAGCCTTTTTTTCTTGTTTGCCTTCGAGTGCTTTCCTTAAAGTGCTACAGTGTATATTGCCCGGACAACAAAGCGAAATCAAGAATAATGACCGGTAACCAGTGTGTTGATGTACAATCAAATTCTAGTACATGTAGTTAGGAACTAGTTTAATAAATTAATATATTGCCATGAAGACAGGTGATGAAAATAAAGAAACTCCTCACTCTAGGAAATAATAAGCGAGGAACCGTAAATAGTTTCGAGCCTAGGAATGACAGTGTTAAGTTAAGTCGGCCGGAGAGTTTTCAGATATATACTCGTACGTACTTTAACTTCAGTCCTTATATTAATGAAAACGAGAATGGAAGGGACGGTTAACGAAAATGCTCCTAGTATACGCAGGATATAAGAGATCTGATCAGCTATCCACAGTTGCATTTAAACTTTCGGTTTGGTCTCAATCATGCCACAGGCGCGTTACTTTTTCTACGCAGTTGTCAACCCTTGCTTCTTATAGTATCTTTAGTTATTCAAATGGACAGACTGCAAATCACAGTAGTTGCTAAAAATATATATATATATATATATCTGTGTCGTAACTGTTCATCAGTAGGATGCCTAAAATGTGTGCAATTCTACAATTGGTTTCGGCTCCATCAAATCCTATACCAATTGCAGAACATTTTAGGAGGAACCTGCACCCACAATGTGAGCACAGTCACGGACAATACAAATCTATGTGCTGCGGCGACGGTCGCAAATGCCGTCAAATTCCGGTTATAAACCCTGAGCATTTATAATTTACAACTTTGTAAGGCTTTTTGGTCTGCATCAGTAACAAGCAAAAATATTAATTAGGACAGCAAAACGTTGTTTTAGTCATTTTAGTGTAACGTTTTGTAAAGAATTGCCGATGAGGAAGCTGTCGTATGCTTATTTTTAGGAGGGGGTATAATCGGAATATTTTTTTGTTACCAATCCGGTGGGCTTATAACCGAAATTTTGCGGTATATCATCAACAGACTCCAACCTTGTCTTTGAAAGCTTTGACTTTGTTTTAATTTTATGTCATTTTGTAAAGCAGAAGCCAAACAAACCTAATAAGGATAAAAAAAAATCGTTAACAAGTTGGATCCGATCGAGATAATCTACCATATAACTCAAAATTGTACGTTTTGGAATATTTATCTAAAGTCTCTCGATTTCCTAGGATAACTGCATACAAAAGCAAAATGATATGGTGTTTATTAAAGCTTTATTCCCTGTCTATAAATATTGCAATAAAAATAAATCAAAAATAGGAATGAATAAGAAACCAATATATAAAAATTTTAGATTAAAAGTTTTCAAATGCAATTCAGTATTCGAAAGTGTAAATCATTACTGTTGAAGCTAAATACGTTTTGTTACAACTGTTTACTGAAGAAATTAACAAATTTAGTTTTAAAACATCACGATATTAAATCTCTTGTTGATAGTATCGGTTAACTTGCTCGATTTTATGGATTTGTATCAATCTTTCATTCAAATTTCGTGGGTTGTTTGTTAGAAAAATCTGAGAAGTTCTAAGTCATGCGTCATATTTAATACAACTTATTGGTGTAATAGTTTTTTTTTTTCACAAATTAAAATTCAAGCACCTTTAGGATTCAACAATGCAACATTATTTAAGACGGCACGAAAAAAAGATTGCCATAGTCGAAAAAAGATATTCTAAACTGAAATAAAAAAGTGTTGACCGATGATACGGTGTAGGTTATAATGCAGCTTAGGTTATTATTCCATAAACTGTGATGTACAACACTCGTACAGCCATTGTACTACCGTTGAGCAATCGACGTTGTGGTACCAGATAGTTATCATATAGGTCGCGCAAACGCCTTAACTACTGATATGTACCATATATACGAAACAGTTCTGTAGCAATAAAACGATGATTACTCGTGAAACCTGAACTTCTGTAAAGTTATATATATATATAGATATATAGATATATATATATATATATATATATATATATAATGTATACAATGTGCCCTCCCGGTTGTTACCATAATGGCTTTATGGCAACTCCTGAACTTGGGCACAGGATGTACGGTTACACATTGTTGAATTGCATTGTGGAGACACAAGAGTGCTCAAACTGCAAGAAAGACAAAGACAAAGACAAAGACAGTGCTCAAAGACAAAGACAAAGACAAAGACAGTGGTACTTAGTGTCGGGAACAGAACCGACACTCAAATTACTGAGTCTCTCGTGAACCAACTTACAGATAGCATATCCCGCAGTATTAGTTACGCTGCAAATTTGTAAGGAGGAGATCCGGCCGACCAAACATTCATTCCTTAAAAGAGCTCTCTCAGTCCTTCTTTGTTATACTGTACTGTGTGTTTTTCTTTCTGACACATGTCAACAATTTCGCATCATCAGAAAAGAGAGAATTTTTTCAGTCCTGCAGTGGACTTTCAGACGTTTAACGTTACATGCCGCATAATACAGTAAACGTATAACGAGGGTCAGTGAAAAAAACGAAGTTAAAGAATCCTTTGAAAGTCCAGCTCTTGATAGCGATGCAGTGCAATCTTGGAAGATTATTATACTAGAGTTTAACAGTTGTTAATAGCACAATGCCGTTTTCCTTTGCTTAGTGGATTTGGGCAAACTTAAATAATTTGTCATCACATGGAATCATTACTCGTATATATCATGGGAATTTGATGTCCACCAACTTCCAGCAAATTATTAAAGTACAAATTTTTCTAGATATTTGTTAAGGTTTTTAAATTAAATCCGCGAGCCTGTATTTTACTTGGACGCATGTAATATCGTTTAAAGTAACATTTATTTTAGTGCATTTCTCTGAAACCCCACCGAGACCGCCGATAATAGACAAGAAAATATCAGGAAAAAAATAAAAGTGGTTTTTGCGACTCCCAGAGGTATTGAAGTTCAAAAATGTTATCAACACAATCTTTTTTTAAACTGCAATCGACTAAAACAGGAATTATCGGATTCTCGTACAATCGAGACACTTTTCAATTTCGTCAGGAGCACCCAACGAGAAATGTTTATAGGAAAACGAGGCTTGGAATGGCGTTGTAATGTTTTTCCAGATCATTTTAGTGCCATAAGGAAGCTAACACAATTTGACCTTTTCGGTTCCCTTAAAATTAGCTAAATATTTCAGCAACAGAAAATTTTAAGGAATCTTATTCCCCGAATTTACCAACTGATTTCTCTTTTCCGATCATATATATTCAAAACGACATTTTCATCCATTCGAAAACAAAGGAGTTATATATATTAAATTTTGTGATAAAAGTTTGAAGCTTTGAGGCGACATTTTTCTAAAGAAAGCTCTAGTTTGTAGTCTAATTAATATCGATTTTTGTTAAAATTGACTGACAGCCTCCGCCGAAACGGTTCGTTTGGTGCTCCATTTCGTGCCATATGTTTTCAAAATGGCTGCCACGCGTAGGACTTATTGGCTTGCTACCGGCTTCTATATATCCATCTATTGTGACAAAATTCTCCAGGATATAATAAATAAATGAGTTTCATACAGTGCATGCAAAGCGATTAAAAAAAAAATACGAATATAAACTCTGTTTGGCGATATGTTATGACGCAGACTGACGTTACGATGTTTTGTTAAATTTATTGCTAAATACAAAACAGGTCTCCGAATTTCTCGAAAAGGTATTTCAAAACGGTCGAATACGTGTGGTCTGAATAACTGAACAGATGTAACTATTTTAAAGTCGTTTCAAAATGACTTACTAACGTATATATTTATATACCGCCTTGTTTTGTCTGCCGAATCTCATCTGCTCAATATATGATCAAATGTATTCCAAAGACTGAATATTTCTTGTACAAAACGTATTCCAACGAATGACTTTGAACTGGCTTCGGAAATTACAATAATTTCCTGTATTGTTTAAAATTTTTAAGATCTGATAATATAGCTTAAAAAGAAATGTTTTTGCATATTTGTAAATTGGGAGTCACAAGTGAATGAACTGGCGGAACGCTGACAAATTTAAGATAATATTGACCAATATGTATAATACAAAGTTTTTCTTCGAATTCGCGACGAGAGTCTATTAAATCTATACTGATCTGTTTATATGTGGATCTGAAGCAGTGTGTAAGATAGATTTCTTTTTTAAACAAACTTTGAAACAATTCTTGTCTAAATGTATTTATTTTTTAATCTCAACAGGATCTGTTTGTTCTTTCTGTTGACTTTTTCTACTAGCTTCAGTTGAATTGACACAAATTGAGCAAATTAGCAAATTTTGAGTTCACATATTCTGCATTATTTATTCAGTCCCTATATTGCTTGTTGCTGTTCAAAAGCAATGAGGTGAAGATTAATTAGGATTTGTAAATATAATAATGAAATTCTAACCGTAAACTTAAGCATAGTTAAAACTGAACTTTGTATTTGGGGATAGGAGAAGAATAATTGCGCTTTTCAATTAATAGTAGAATCTTTGTTACTACTTATTACTCATTGACTGTTATGACAGAATTCAAGAAACGACTTCTGTAGTTCAAAGAAAGAATAAAGGAATAGCGAAGCTTCGACACTGTTCGCTATAATATTGAACTGATCATTCACGCGAGCGTAAAAACGAAACACAAATTTTCAGATCGATTCTAGACACGTCATTGCTCTTGGGTTAGAGTTTCCCCTGTTTACTTACCGAATAAATTGTCCAAGTTACAATCAATGCTGATTTTCCTATGCTATTATATCGAGCCATATCACTGTAGTTTTCCATGTGTTTTTTTTGAGCGTTTGCTTTAAAAGAATCCTCATAGTTTGATTTTTTCCTCTGGTAGCGAGCGATGCAGTGTTTAAATCGAACGAGAAGCGTTTCTTGTTAGTAATATTAATGATCATTGGAGTAGGCGATGAATATTAATTTGAATTATAAGCATTGATTGATTGATTGATTGTTCTGATCATCATATTCTTCCAAACAAACGAAAATAAAAATGAATAGCAAACATTGCAAAAAAATATCAGAATCTTGATTTTAGATTTACGGTTGTCATGTACCATTCGAAATCGAAATCATTACTTCTGACGCTAAATATATAGAATTACCTTTTGTCAATTAAAAACCTGTTTACTGGAGAAATTACAATTTTAGTTCTAAAACATCACGTTATTTAAATCTGTTAATAGCATCGGTTAACTTGCTCGTGTTTATGGTTTTGCATCATGAAATCTGCCATACAAATGGCATGTTGGGATTTTTGTGGGAAAAATCGGAAAAGTTTTACGCCGTGCGTCGTATTTTCTTTTTCGCAAATTAAAATTCAAGCACCTTTAGGATTCAACAATGCAATATTATTAACGGAGACACAAAAATAACAATATTCCCACAGTCGAAAAAAGTTATATTCTGAACTAAATAAAATATTATTTGTCAACTTTTCATAAAATGTAATGAGAACAATCGTACACTGTCACTCTTACGCAACAAAGTTTAATTCAATGCTACATCTACGTAAGCCAACAGGATCCAATCAAAATCAAATGCGAGATTAACTTAATCAGAAAAAAATTAATAATTATGTATATTTGTAATGGTAAACAATGGTAGTGGAAATTGCCGACCCCGCATTCAAGCTCATGGAATCCAGAAGCTAGACTAGCTAGTGTGCATGATGTCATTCCATGGTGACAACAACTACTCTTTCTTTACAGCTGGCAGGACCTGAACACGAGAACGTAATAATCACTTTTCACGGTTCTCAGGACCCGTCGCGCGTCAGCTGAGAGACAAGTGTCCAGGGTGGGCCTCCTCGCTTCGCTAATGTAAAAACCTTTTCAACAACCAACAACAACCAACACCTTAACCAACTTAAAATAATGTTACGGAAAACGCGTGCGAGCAAGTCACTATTGGTTGAGGTTTTACTTCTGATTGGTTGAGATAGGGGCGCGAGATATTTTTAATTAGCCAATCTCAAAGCGTAGCAATGCAAAACCAAAGCAATAGCGAAATTACTTTCGATACTCAATTGAAAACCTTTAAAGAACATGTTAGTAGTAGTGAGAGGCTGACATTTGTCTCTCAGCTTCCACATAAAAAAGAGCTAGAAAACGGTGTCCAATTTTTAGTCAGGAAAATAAACTTAATTTCCCACGAATTTTTAAAACATACTGTAGAGTTTCGAAAGTAGCGGCTACCCAAAAGTAACGTTAATTTTCCTGAACTTTCTAGTAATTCCCGAAAGTAACGGAAGTGACTCGAACTGAAACAAACATTTAATTCATGAAAGCTCTCTGTACAATGACTCGAACAGGAACATTTATTCAGAAGTCTCAACTTCAGTGATTTAAACAGGGTCCTTCAATTTGAACCGACATCTGCTAAATGTCCAGCATTAAGAAGGTATTAATTGTTCTGTTATCGGCCATGATACCCTTACTTAAACAATGAGGTGAATAGTTCATCATCAAGACTACATTTTTATTTGAAATCTGAGTGTATCAGCAAACTGCTACCTTAGTAGCTTAGCAAATGGCTTACACAAGTAAATCGAAAACAGACAATTAAAGCAAGTAGCATGATAGCGGTACGTTTTGGGCTTTAAACTGGTTTGATTTTCATCTCCGCTCGTTTAGCAGAGTAGTTAGGTCCCTTCCACTTATTCCACATCACACCTCCCCAGCGATTGGAGTGTTTGCCGTGGTAATAGACGCCGTTGAGATAGGCGTAATGACAGGCTTTGTACCACCAGCCTCCCTTCCACTGTGGGGCACAGTAGTTCGGATTAGAGGTCATATCATTGTCTCGATCTTTGGTGGAGAACGCCATGCCACGATGATACGAAAATGAGTCACCAGCAGTTCCTAGAAAATTAGCATAAAAGAGCTTTTTAGAGAAAATGGTGAAATGAAAACATGAATGTTATACGAGCAGAAGAGCAAGTATTACTTTAAGTTCAAGTTTATTTGTATATCATTACAGTAAATCAATCAATGAAATATTGATTTTGTACTTAATTTTGTAAAGTGTTACAAACTTTTAAGAGAAAAATAAGAGAGAAAAAATTACGTAACAAATATGAAATTACATTTAACAATGGAGAAGTGTGTAGTGACCAAAGGAGCGAAAGCTTTCGAGTGGGCCATCCACAGTGAAATATCTAATTGAGGGAAGAAATAAGTGCACATAACTTTACAAGGACCAATATTAGGGACAATAGGAACAAACAAACAAATTAACCAACTAACTTTTATGTTTGGCTACCAAACATAAAAGGAAGGACATGTACAATAAAAAGTTGATCTTCTTATCGAAATGAGAAAAAAAAGAATAAATATTGATCTTACATCTTACCACTGAAGACTACTACAAATTGCATAATCGGCTTACCTGTACCATTTACAAGGGCGGATCCAGGATTTTTCTTAGGAGGGGGTGCACCTCTAAGGAATGACGTAACTGAATGGTGAGTGTTTTTTTCTTTTCTTTGCAGAATGGTAGTTATATTAGAAAGATGCATGTCATTTCAATGGGGGGGGGGGGGGGGGGATGTCGTCAGGAATGGCTTAACTTGTTTCCCTTAAAACTTCATGAGCGCCCTCCATCTTATGCGCGACAAAAGAAGCACCACCACGGGGGGGAGGGGGAGGGGGGGCGCACCCCCTGCACCCCTCCCCTAGATCCGCCCCTGATTTAGTACTCAAGGTCCAAAGCTTTAGTTGGATTCACTTGACACATTCGAACTACACGTGGAAATATGATTTTGAAATCGTTTAACTGTATCATATTCGTTTAACTTGATCCGGTTGAAAGTACTTACCAGAGTATGTGCCAAGACTCAGATTGTATTTGTTTCCCTCATCAGCAACACCAAACAAGTCGTACTCGGCGTAAGCTGTTTGATTGTTGAAGTCTTCAAGATCCACTCGAAGCCTGCTTTGTTCTTTTGTCAGGCGGTGAACCTTATCTAGTCCAAGCCAATATTCATTAGTCAGATTTCCGAAGCCTCGTTTGTAGTCGTCCCAGTCTCGGTTGAAATCAACCGAGCCGTCCAGTCTCTTTTGGAACACTGTCCATCCCCCACCGGCTGTTGTTTGGTCACAATACACATCAAAGGCACCGCCCTTGTCGGGGTCGATGGGGTAAACACCACTGATTCGATGACCGGCGTTGTAGAGTTCAGCACAATTCTTGTAAACTGAAAAAGAAAAGAATTTAATAAATATAAAGAGATTTCACTTTCGTGACCTTCACTTTATGTCGCCATGATAACCGATGCCTGTGGTCGTCATATTGGTATTTAGATCGAGGCTTGTTAATTGTCTTGTTTATCAAACTTCATGAAACTTAGCTAAGGAAGTGTCATCATCATGGTGCTTTGTCTCCAGATTAGACTTGTTCATCAGACTGAAAGAAGTCACCTCCAAATACTAAAAAGTAAATAATTGAGCATTAAAGGGAACCTCTATTGTCAGAAATAATTGACGTTAAAGTGTTGGAAATAAAGTCGAAATTTATACTTTTTAAAAGAACAGGTGCAAATATAATTTTAGTGTACAAATAAAATGGATATAAACATCGCCTATTTTCGCTTTTAAATTTCCCGCACGCCGCCATTTTGAATATTTATGACGTGTTACGGTTGTCTAATTGTTGCATACAAAAGAACTTCGATTCTTAACAATAGCTGCAATCGTAACACATCATAAATATTCAAAATGGCGGCGCGCGGGAAATTTAAAAGCGAAAATGGGCGATATTCATATCCATTTTTTTGTACACTAAAATTATACTTGCACCTGTTTTTTTTAAAAAAAAAAATTAAATTAGACTTTATTTCTAACAATTTAACGTCAATTTGTTATAACAATGGAGGTTCCCTTTAACTTATACATGATCAGTCCCCAGTGGGTGGGAGTGGGGGTGGGAATGCATGCGCTCTTTACATTTCCGATGTGCCGGGTGTACCCAAAAGAACTTAAACCTAAAACCTATTTTACACCAAAATATAGTTTATCAGTTGAGACCATGGCGATTTGGTTCACTTCAGGCGTAGAAAACAAATAGCAGTTTTAGCATCATAGTGCTTTGTCTTGAGACTGGCTGCGGCCATGCCTTTTGGAAAAAGACGTCCTGATGTGAAATAAATAGACGACTGAGGTTATTCAGCGAAAAATTGTGTAATACTGCTGAGTATTTTTACGAGTCAGTTTATATTTTTCGAGGCTTTAGGCTCAAAAAAGTAAAAACTGACGAGTACAAATTCCCAGCCGTATACACCTTATTCCAAAATGGCGGCCAATTTATTATTCTTTTATACGCATGTTAATTAGCCCTCTTGGCCTCATTTTCGCTTGAAAATTCCCTTGTATTTTGCACATGCTGACGAGGCCAAGAGGGCTAATTAAAATGCATATAAAAGAAAAATAAATTGGCCCCCATTTTGGAATAAGGTGTATTATACAACTTTTCGCTGAATAAATTGTTTATTATACCACAGTCGTCCGCTCCAAAATTTACCATTTGAAAGTGTTTTTCCTAGCGTGCGCTCAGAAGAGTGTAATAACGTGTTATATTTGCACTCGTTTTGATGCATATTTGCAGTCTAGAATGCTATGCCGAATAATACTTGCGTTTTAGTCTCGTTCCATGTGGTAATAAACTTACGTATAGGCCATATCCCATTCGATATCGCCTTTATTTGTCTTTATCAAGCGCGCATATTTGCTTATAATCAGTTACCTTCATCGCACAGTTCTCCTTTATAACCCGCACGGCAGACGCATCTGTAACCTTTGTCTGTAAACCCTACTTGACACAGGGAATTCTTTCCAGGGCAACGGCTACGGTGACAAAAATTCTGTATTTGAAATAAAATGTATAAAAATAAAAAAACCCATTTTATATTTATTCTGACACATCGATAGCATATTCCGTCCTGATAAAATTACAGATTAGGGATCTCCTGTACTTCCCTGAGGAAAGCATCCACTGAGGCTAAGGGACAGACCATTAAAAAAGTGATGGGGGGGATGGGGGAGTTTCTGCTTGAACGAATTTTTTTTTTGGAATCTCCTGTACTTCCCTGAGGAAAGCATCCGAAGCTGTCAAATGAAGGCTAAAATCTTGACGGCAAGGTAATTATGTAGATATCGTAAAAACGTTCTGGGATTCAGCTTCTCATCGCAACCAAAACGTTGAGTGAGGAAAGCATTCCACTTGTCAATCGATGGATTTATGTTCTTAAAACTTGTGCTGGATACTAAACGTACAATAAAGCGGCTTACAGAGGCCATTCACGTACGCCTACAAGCGAATGGTTAGCGTTTTCGTTTCCAGTGTCTTTGCGTATGTATGATTAGTAAACAATTATCGTATTAGTATACAGTTATCATATTAATCACCATAAACCTAATCATTATTACGAGTATCATCACCTCATTGTCAGTGTCATTATTTAGTGTTAAACAATGTCATACCTCGACAGCGCAGTGAATGTAACCGTTCTTTTTCTCTAAAGCAGAGTGTGAAGGACTTTCATCGGTGAAATTTTTTAATTCGCACGTGCGTTTTCCCTCGTCTACAGGTCCCACATTGATGGACACACAGTTTGGCTCCATATAACACTTTACTCGGCAGCTTCCTTCGTCTATCACCTTCTCAGTCCTTATCACATGACCCGGAAGCGCTTCGTCGGGTATCGGTTCCTTGAATATTATGATGCGGTTGTATTCTGTCGCGAGAACTGCAGAAAAACGCGATAGGTTTGGTCATGAGATTATGAAAATTTTACGCCATGCGCGTTTTTAGTGGGATCATCTGCGTTCCACTTCAGTGATTTCTGGTCCTCGGCGAGCGTTTCTCAATACTCCCAAAGTCGTTTCTTGGGTGAAAGCTGTTTTTTTTTAAGTAATCAAGTTGAAGTTTTTAACCCGCAAGTCAGCCCAACTGTGTAGTAAACCTAAGATTTCATTGCCTTGCTTTCAAGATCAACAAAAACCGAATCTTTGGTGCCGTAAATATAGCTTTTCGGGCCCGATAAGTTTTCGGGATTTTCGAGAAACGCACGCGCCGCGGCCCAATTTGGGGATCCATGTGAAGATGTCAATTTTATCTTCACTGTCAAGAGTGAAGATATCAATATCTTACCGTTACTAACCATATGCTTGCCCTTAATATTAAATACTCCATATCTCCGCGCATACATGTAAAAACATGACAGCCTACTAAGTAAGTTTTCCTGTAGCAAAAGATTCCCATTGAAAAGGTAGGTTCAATTAAATTCAACCTAGTACATTAGTTTAGCATCCAATATAACTTAATCGATAAGAAGTTTAAAGTATTTTAATGGGACATAAAACGATGCCGTGAAATAAGTCAGAATGTACTTTGCAGCAGCTGGTTATTAACTTTAATACATTGTTCACTGCGGGGTTGGCGTCATTAACCGTTTTGTTTGCTTAGCAACATGTAGTTGTCAGCACAGGAGATCTGTTGAAAAATGGTTATAAATTTACACAACTGCATTTTATTTACTCTTTGGCACTTCATTTTCATTCACGACTGAATCCCAGTGTTTTCCTCAACTCCTAGCTACCGATGTGAGTGCTTTTCTCCACAAATGCCATGAATACAGTTAAGAATAGAATAGAAACTTTATTTTTCCGTTATATCATTGAAGAATTTTAAACGTAAATTATCATAAAATTTGCAGGAGAACAGAAAATGAAATTTATTTTCACTTTCATTTGTCTGACAGAAATATCATATTGTTGAGTTTTCAGGAGTCTTTCTGCCCTTATATTTATAAAATTGTATCATGAACGACGAAGAGCGAACCGACAAACGCAATGTTTTGGGTATATGGTAGTCTCTTCGCATATCTATGTACTTTTGTTCCAAAGGTCACGCATCGATGAAATCACAAAACGTGTCAAATATAACTGATAACGGTAACCCGGTTATTGGTCATCTTTTTCCATTTTTTTTTAGGTCCAAGAAGTTGCTTTATAACCTTCCAAGTCTTCCAATACTTACCAGCGTACATTAATGCACCCATTCCAAATAAAATCCACGCGAGAAAAATGAACGCATTGATAGATGCCATGTTCCCTCGCTTGCCTCATGCCTTAAAGCTGTTATTATAAATGGACCAAATGACATACTATTATATTTATTTCATTTTGTGAAGTTGTTAATAATCAATTAATCATGACACCGCTGGGACTATTGACTATAGTGATCTGAGTCTCTGAAATATTTCACAGTAAGTCCATTTTATTTTCTGTTTGGCTTATTTTCAACAACTTGTATTTTCGCCTGAAGTTGGGCAAACTGAATTTAAAGTTTTCAAAATAATTTTAACACATGGTTTTACAATAATTCCATACGTTATATTTTCATTAGTTCTTAAATTTGAAGTTTGATCATCTTATTCTCCTGGATACCTGTTTTTTAATTGCTTATGGTGAAGGCCTAACACTTATTTTTAAATTCATAATTCATCCAAATTGTTCAGTGACTGACTAAGACGTAAACACTTGTATAATTTTTAAAATTTTTTTCACGATAATTTTATTCTAGCTTATGAGACGATATTTTCCTGTGTGTGGATCATCTGTTAGTCTACTGTATTTTCGCAAAATGCAAGGTTACCATTTTTCTCACTTCTTTTTTTAAATATATATTTGTTATAGATGACTCTTATCACTTGTTAAATGTGCTAACATTCTGTCAAGTCATCATACATCTCGCGCTTAATGGGAATCATGGGTAATCAGAGTAAACATGCCTGCAGTGTTTGTATGGAAATCCGGTGACAAATAGTCGGTAAAATTTAAATTTTCTAATAATTATGAATTGAAAAGTTATGATACTAGGAAGAAAAGTTTACTCCTAAATTGGAGGATTGTAGCTGTGTAAGAAAGCGTGCAATTATTTTTTTGTTTTACAATTCTCAAGAAAGTTCACAGATCGAAAACCGTTTACTTAGACAATGTATGGAAAACAAATAAAAGCTTTCACGCTTTCTATAGCTAACACAGCTACATTCCACAAATTTGGTGAGAAACATCTTCTTTCTTTTCAATTCACAAATATTAGAAAAAAACTTAAATTTTACCGAAATTATTTAACTCTGGATTCCCATACAAACAGTCAGTATTTGGCGTCATTTTTGCCAACTGCTGATTACCCAGCGCGAAGTCCACAGTTCTTTATTTTTTAATCCCCTATAATACACTTTGTTTGCCCCCCAAATTCTGCATAAACTATTGTTTTGAAGTGCTCTTGAGAATATACAGTCCTCCAAAGACCATTTGAAAAGAATAGTTTAAGTATGTTTGCCCCCAAGTTGGTGGTATTAAACAAAGTGGTTTTTTGGGGATTGGAAAATAGAGAATTTCTTTCGACCTTTCCTGAGACTTGGTTTAATAAAAATTGTACCCCCGCATTCATGACAAAAAGATTAACAACGTAACATAGGAATATAATGCGTGAATTGCTTCCACCGGGTGATTTTGTTGTCCAGTTCAGGTTGTCGAGGTTGGCGGTGATTATGCACGTCTGGGGAAGTTGTGTAGATACGTTACTATGGATACGTTACCATGGATACGTTACTTATATGGATACGTTACTATGGAAATTAATTTGTGATCCAGTAAAGGGACAGTGTCCCTGCTGAATTGAAATATCGTGTTTTCATGATTATGTCCAGGAGCTTGCGTTAAACTTGCTTTATTATCTTAAAATAGGAAGGAAAATCGCCAAACTGATGAACGCAAGGAAATATGAACTAAAAAGACAAAATAACGACTAAAAATCTAAAAATTTCACCAGAATGGAAACTTTGATTTCTTGACCTCCTGTCACGAAATCATCCAATCGAAAACGTGATTTCAATGTTTACATCATGAGAGAAATTGACTCTACAAAGAGTACTGTTCTGTAAATCTACCAGGTAAGGTAAAACAGATTAATTTGTCAAAGAAGTGACACACATTCAAGTACTTGTTTTAAAAGTCAACGCTTTTTATTGTTTCCTGATAACTCATACAACAAAGTGAATGGTTCAGGTAAACTGTCCAATATTAATCCATCACCTGGAGTACATTTCAGATCTGAGATAAAGGCATATAACTGCTATCATAATTGAATTCCGGTATAGATATTTAAAAAAAAACATTGCAACCCAAATTTATGTTAAGC
Organism: Cladopsammia gracilis; assembly: GCA_022457155.1. NCBI lineage: Eukaryota > Metazoa > Cnidaria > Anthozoa > Scleractinia > Dendrophylliidae > Cladopsammia > Cladopsammia gracilis. Next base: position 983,305 of record JAJGOT010000057.1, on the reverse strand, counting down.
TACATATGCAATAAAGCGACCAATGCGATTAAATGAAAGCCGAATATAGAACGAGAAACAGTTCTAGGCGTTAACTGGTTTGATTTTCATCTCAGCTCGTTTAGCGGAATAACTATGGCCCTTCCACTTATTCCAGTTTACACCTTCCCAGGAAACAGTATGTTTGCCGTGATGGCAAAGACCGTTCAGGTTGGAGTCGAGGCAGGCATTGAACCACCACCCTCCCTTGCAGCGTTTGGCACAGTCGCTAGAAGAGAGGTCGTTGTTTTGATCTTTGGTGGAAAACGCCATGCCACGATGATACAAAAGCGAGTCACCAGCCGGTCTTACAAAACCACACAAAAAAGAAGATGATATCATCGGTTACGAACTTTAAAAAAAAAGTAGTTTTAAGTCATATCTCGATTATTTTTTTACTAACTGATCGTAATCTCATTTATCGCAATGGCATAAAATTCTTACCAGAGTTACTTCCCAGACTCAGCTTGTATTTGCTTCTCTCGCTGGCAACACCAAAGAAGCTGTACTCAGCGTAAGCTGTGTTTCCGGACGTGTCTTCAAGGTCCACCCGAAGCCTGCTTCGTTCTTTTGTTAGGCGATGAATCGTGTCCAGTCCGAGCCAATATTCACCATTCAGATTTCCGAAGCCTCGTTTGTAGTCGTCCCAGCCGCGGTAGAAATCAACGGAGCCGTCCAGTCTCTTTTGGATTACTGTCCACCCCCCACCAGCTGTTGTTTGGTCACAATACACATCAAAGGCACCCCCATTGTCGGGGTTGATCGTGTAAACACCGCTAATTCGCTGGCCAGCTTTGTAGAGTTCAGCGCAGTTTTTGTAAACTGATGAAAATGTAAACGAAATATTCGTTAATATTTTAACCTGGAAGGATTTAAAGGGAATTTGAAAAAGTCAACGGCTCTTGTAACATTCTTGCGTTGAAAAGTTTCCTCTTCTCAAATGTTTTAGAAAATTAAGGAGCCGCTTCATACCTTTACCGATCGTTTTGTTTCCTTTCAAGGATTTGATCTCCTCCCTCATTTCGCTCAGCTCGTTTTTAACTTCATAAAGCAGTGCTTCGATCTTCTTGTTCGCTCCTGCGTAAAAGCTGTTGTAAGTGTACATGTTATGGCATTTGGAATCTGCTTGTACTCCGGAGTTGTTAGATTTTGTGGTAACGCTTGCGCTTACAGCGCTCCGTGTAGCGGCTATGAACACGTACAGCACAACCGAAAAAGAGCGCGGGTTAGCCATGATCAACTTATTAGTCACCAGCCGAATGTTTTTGAGTTGGTTTAGCTGAAGTGTGTGCATCTAGAATATTTTGCCTGGCCTCCTGACAAGAGTTTTCAGGTTTGCGTGCGACTATTTTTGGAACTGGCGTGGTTTGCATAATATGAGGTAGGCGGAAACGATTTAATCTGACAAACTGAAATCTTCTTTCTTGTTCAGCTAGCAGAATAGATTTCAAAACATTGAATATACGAGTCAAACAGAAAATTTTAAACGCTAATAGTCATCGAAATCATCGAAATCAAACACAAATGTTAAAAGTGGCAAAAGAGCTGTTTTCTTTGTTCAACTTATAGAGTGTTTTCACATGTCGTCATAAAAATTAAAAAATCTAAAGTATACATCCTACAAAGCTGTTTCTAACATGGTATGTGGATACCAGTGTTATAATCTTTCACAAGTGTTATAATCTTTCACAAAAAGGTTTTAACGATGTTTCGTTGGTTGTAAATGTGTCACGCAATTCGTCACGCTATTTCAGATAAGCCGTGAAAATAAACAAAATTGAACTAGTTGAAAGTTATTAATGAATTATAGATGCTTATAAGCCGACTCTTCATGCCTCGTATAGTGAATACAATATTTTGTGATGAGATTTTTAAATTTTTTAAGTTTTTAAATTTTTGTCCCACTTAGGGACACCAAGATGGCCGCTCCATACATTTCTTACTAAAATTGTCTATACTCATTCGCCTATAACTCTTGAATGAAATGCTCTTGCGCTTCAAAATCTGGTCCAGATGTGTAGTTTTAAACTCTCTACAATTCCATAAACATTTTATAATCGAAAACTGCTTCTGAAGTTTGATATGACGTCAGTGAAAACACTATATGTATCCCGGCTAAGATAAAAATGCAACTTATCCTTAAAACATCCGTACATTTTCAAGGAAACAGCTGTCGAGAATAACGAAAACCCTCAGGATACAAAGCTTATGTGCAACCAATTTATGATACTGAAGAACTCACCGGATTGAAGGACACGTACATCTTTCACGGATTTAAACGTTATGGTCAATGCACGCTTGTTCGATCACTCCGGATCACTTCAACGGTATATATGTAAGTTAAATGCTCAGACATTGATTCTCAAATTCGTGAGCGAGCCTTGGAAATTCTCTGAAAAGTTTAAAAACATAACAATAAATTAAAAAGAAAAACGGAATAAATGACTATGCAATAATGAAGCACCAACCAAGTGGAGATAATGGCAATTCATGATACTTGCCGAAGAATACAGCATTAATTGCGTGGCTATATCATGTGTGCAAAATTTCCGACGATACGATGGTTGCGCCAAAATCAAAACGTTAAACTATGCTTATTACTCACTAGAGCAGACAAACAATACCATGAGTAACCAAGCTTTTATGATATTTTTTTATGCATGATTCAGTTGACACTAAACATTCTACTTGTAATCTCAGTGCATTTTAAAAGACGACCAGGCTTTAACAAAAAAAAATGGCCAAAATTTCATTATAATTATTATGGTATGCTGAATAACGTAAAAAACCTTCCTTAAACTCGAAACATTGGTTGAAACACATCGGTGTCTTTATTTACAATTTTCGGTATTTTTGTTAATGGTATAAAATGCCACGCTCAGTTGCCTTGACGGATAAGAGCATTCATTCCGATAAAAATTGGCCTTTTGAATACATGCTTATTGTCGCAATCTTAACCCTTTTCACCCAAAGTCAATTACACATGAAGACATACACGTAGCGCATAAATTTAATCCGAAATATTATATTATTTAGTGATATATTGATCTAAGCAGTAAAAATCGGTTAATATGTTTTTAAGAATGAATCGTTTAATATAAATTTCTTATGTTGCTAGTGCTATTTAGTTGTTTTGTTTGCTTAAAAAACTATAATCAGCACGTGCGCTGGTTTAATAATTTCACTTACCTCAACAATGGAAATTCATTGAAATGGAAGCCGTGAACTGATATTGACGGGGATCGACCTGAAACAGTGAACTAAAGCTTCCCGAAGAACTATGACATCTCTAAATTTCATAGTATGTTTTAGCGAAGAATATGATTAATTTCTGAAACCTCAAAAACGCGTTCTCCTCGTGGCGGTAATGTAATGTTTAATATTATACGCGAGGCTTTTTCGTGTTGAAAATTTGCATTTTAACAATCATGGTGTTTGTTCTCAGGGACTGTATAATAATGGCCTAATTTAACTTGGAAAATTTAGGATGTTCAAATTTTGGAGAAAACTTGCGTCACAAAATTTATACGTGCCAACAAAATAGCAAACTTCAAAGCTTTGTAACATTTAGTACGTTAAGATTTTTTAAGACATCCCATCGACAAAATACAAAATATGATACTTCTTTGTCATCTATATGTTAATTATCATTCTTTATTTCCTAGACTGAAAACTTGGCTTAAATGTCAAAATAACAATACTTCATTCTACAAGGTTGAATGCTTGGTAGCTTTATGTGACAGCAAACTATACAATTGATGTTTGGTGCATTTTTACAATAGCTGCGGTTACACGTTGCAACTTTTACCTAGGTAAATTTGAAATAACAAAAGCCGCGGGCGTGCAGCGGCTATTTCAAATTTACCTTAAGGTGAGGTAATACGGGCAACAAAATCGTGCAACTTGTCGCGCAACATTGTTGCGTTGCAGGTTGCAGCCTGATGTTGCGCGTATTACCACCTACGCACGCAACTTGTCGCGCAACAAAATGTGTTGTTGAAAGTTGCGCCGATACGTTGCAAAAAGTAGGACTGACTTCTACTTTCCGCAACAAAATTGCAATTATTACCGCTCGTGCGGCCACTTATCACGCCACAAATTACGTTTCATGGTTTCTTATTGGCCAGAAAGTTTCGCGGCAATCCCGCCACGCGAGCCTTGTCCGATAGTGGAGACAAACATGGCGTCTGCAGACGATGTTTGTGAGGTTATAAATGAAGACGTGACTGTAGACAAAAAACTTAGCGAAGACGCGAAATTTTCGCTTTTCAAAAAGTTGGAGTTCCATCCCTGCTTGTGGGACAGCAGAAAAGTGTGTTACAAAGACAAAAACCAGCGAAATAATGCCCTTGAAACTCTAGGCTGCGAATTTCATCTAACAGAAAACACGTTAAAAAGGTTACTTCACAGTGCCCGAACGGCTCTCGTGCGAGAAGTAAAAAAAGAACAGGAGGGACAGAAATCCAGATGGAAATTTTTTCAAGCACTTTCTTTCATGACTGAGGAAGTCAAGCAGACACTGAAGGAAAAGGACGAAAAAGAATGGACCGAGGACGAGACGGAGAACTTAATACAATTTTACAAGGTCAACGAATCCATGTGGAACCACAAGATTCCCAGCTATAAGGACAGGAACTTGAGAGAAATGAACTTTGCTAAGTTGAAGGAGAATCTTCCCAAGTAAGGAAAATAATTCTGTTTTTAATCTTAATGTTATATACGATCACCGGGAGAAATATACGAAAAATGCCACGTTGTCGATGCTTTAATTCCTTTAACATTTTTCAAGTTTAAAACTTTTTAAATATGTATATCGCATTTATCCAACAACTCATATGACTTTAAGCTCTTAGTCACTAGACTCTTTTCGGAACCAAAAGTGCATAGTTTTACCTTCAGAAAAGGAATAGTCATGTTTTAAATTCATTCGGACCCAAAGATTTACGTACAATACGTCGTCTTTTCTTCTTCTTCTTCTTCCATTAAACTTGCCTCCTTCACTTCTGAAGATTTTTGCAAGCGTTAAAAATATATATTCACAATAATAACATTAAAACTTAATTAATAACAAATCAATAAACAAAGAAGGAGTGGTCATGTCTAGTAATCAAGACTGGCAAGCCTCTGTTTAAAGGAGGCCAAGGTCGATGCTTGCACTACATCGTTTTTGCTCTCGTAAAATTACTTTACAGGGATTTTTTGGCTTCTCTTATGGATGCATGAATAGCTGGGTATTCTTGATAAGGATTACAGGTTATCTTACGAAAAAATAGGGTCGTCAATAGGCAAAATTCGCGTCAAACTCAACCAAAATACCGCGAAATAAAAGGTAAATTGCCGTTTCCACGGCGGTCCGCACATTATTATGTTTACTCGCGATAATTTTTTATTCGCTGTGTCTAAATGCCCGGCAGCCGGGCACGGTCTCAAATAGACTAAATGCCCTTGTATATTTGCACTATATTAATGGTATTAACTAAACAAATTTCTCTTAGAGAGTAATATTTAGAAAACAGTTAATGTATATTGTTTTGATGTTGTAACAAGCTCTTACAATGACTGAATGTTTCACGAAACGATCAAAAAACTGAACATCTCTCAGTTTATTAGATTTGTTTTCTCTATGTTGTTTCGAGAAGGATGCGCTTCTGTTCAAGCTGGAGAAAAAAAAAAGCTTAAGCTAATCATTTAAACCTTCAAAGCCACTGAAAAGAATTTCAGTGTCTAATAAAATCAGGATGCTCAAGTTTCTCTGTAGTTAATATTGTTATGAACCATATTGGGTATCTATTCATCGTCCCCCAAAAAGTTAAATACGTACTGTTAACCTTTTTCGTAATTTTTCAGTCGCAGTCAGGATGATGTGAAAAAACAGTGGCATGTTTTAAAAACAATATTTGGACGCGAAATCAAGAGGGAAGAAGGCAGCAAAGTTAGTGGAGCAGGTGTGGATTCTGTGTATAAATCAAAGTGGCGTTTTTTTGAAGATATGATGTTTGTCAAGGGAACTGATGATGTTGACAAACCAGTCACCACCCTTGAAGATTCTGTAGAAGTAAACCCCCCGGCAAAGAGATTAAAGGTCGCAGAGAGAGATGTGGAGGAGGCAAAACTAGATCTGTTCAAAGAAGCCATCAACTTTCTCCGTCAGCCCTTGCCTTTAAGAGAACAAGATCAAGAAAATGCAAACCCCCAACAGAATGACGAGATTGGCTTGTTTGTGAAATCTTTGGAGTCAACTTTGCGCAGGTTTACTCCACGCCAGCGTGTCTTTGCCAAAAAACGCATAAATGATGTTATGTTTGAACTTGAAATGGGTCAGTCCTCCCAATCACTAAGCTGTACAACCACTTGTTCAAGCCAACCTGTACCAAGTGACCTACTGACAGGCTTTGCCGGCTGCACCAACTCACTACAGGGTTGGCCATCACTGCAATAATTCGAATTTGATATCGGTGATTGGTACATTCTTTGTTATTCTTCAATCAAAATTTCAAAATCAATTAAGGATTATTTGTTTTTATTGTTGATTAAATTCTGGTTTGGTGGGGGTGGGAGCTGTGGAGTTAACTCCTAATGAACTATCTGGAGGGTGAGTGGTATATTACTTTTTAAACGACTAAGGTAGTTTTCAGATCAAAAGGGCAATTTTCACCAATCATTTTCAGACCTTACCCTAAAATATAATGTATGATCCCTGCAAGGTGACAAAACAGTTTTGTTACACCTCCCAACAAAAATGCCCTCTTTGACTGGACAAGAACGGGTCACGTGTTATGGGTCAAAACAGTCAAACTACCTAGGGTGAGCAAAACTCTCTAACTCCCTAGGGAAACAACAACTTTAACTTTCGACTTGCATGTGATTAGGTCGTACACCTTGAAACCGCAGCAAATTTGTGGAAAATAATCTTCAGACACCTATATATTTTTTTCTATTTTTGAGTTGGGAGGTATGACAAAACACTTAGGGACCGATCGTTTATTACGTTGCAGGGGGGGTTGGTGTTTTTTCAATTAAATCTACCGATACCAAAATGTACCCTCCCCAAAAAACAGTTCTAGAAAAACATACCCTCCTATGCAATCACAGTTTTTATATCGTAACCCCCCCCCCCCCCCCCCCCCCCCCGCCATATGTAATGTTTTGGGAAGCCTGTGTGTTGAATGTTGAGAATGGCCTGGGTGAGAATGAAGAGGCTCGGCTGCATAGCTTTCAATATGGATGCAACAAAAGCATTGAGCAATAGTCCATTTTACAGTTGTGTGCTTGGTGACCGTACCTTTGAGTGGAAGCGAGGCTGAAGGTGACTTTGCTTTGATACAAACCTTTCTGCCTTTCATATGTTAATAATGCTTTTCTCATGCTAACTAGCTAAATTTACATCTGAAAAGCTCCAAGGTCTGTATCACAGCAAGGTCACCTTCAGCCTCGCTTCCACTCAAAGGCCAGGACACTAAGAAGACAACTGTAAAATGGACTATTGTACATGTGAGTTAGAAAAGTCTTTGAATTGGCGAGAAGAGGTCAGAATTACGCGAAAAGTCTGTTAAGGGAAAATATCTTAGATCCTCAATAATAATAACAATAAATGTACCCCCCATTTCAAGTGATCTTAATAAAATGTACCCACCACTTTCAAGTGGTTTTGAGAATTAAACCCCCCCTAGAAAAACACCAACCCTCCTAACCCTAACCCCCCACCCCCGGGACATAATAAACGATTGGTCCCTTAATGACTGGCCCCACAGGAAACAGTGAGTACGTACCTTTTAAAATGGCACATATATATTTTAATGACTTTAAAAGTCCCATTTCTAAAAATTAAGTTACAAATGTACACTCTTGTAAATATAAATTATTACATTATATATTAAACCAAATTTGCATGCATGGTTTCACTTTTAAAATGACACATGTATATTAAGGACTTTAAAAGTCTCATTTGTATGCATAGCTAGCTTCATGCAGTTAATTTGAAAATTTGTACCTTTTAAAATGAGTACATTGACTTTAAAAAGTCCACTGCCAATAAATTTATTCAAAACATCAATTTTGAAGTATTTGGCAAAAATTATCTATACAATGATTTATTAAAATATATTCATTGGTACCTTATCACTTTACAACTATATGTATAAATTAAGAGTCACAATAAATTGACTTATTTACAGCACAAATTAATTTATATCTTTCTGTGCCTTTTGGAATGGAATAAAACTGAGAAGCAGGCATTATTGCTCATGAAAACACTGAATTTACTGACTGAATTGCCCCTGTCCGCTAGATCATAAGGTGTATTTTTCAAAACATGTAGAAGTTTCTCAAAGTTAACAACTCGACAAATTGTCTTAAAAAAAACATTTTTAAAGCAACTCTCCTGGATTGACAACAGTGAGTCACACTACACAAATGAAACAAATTGGAACAATCATTTATTGCAAAGTGGTTTAAAAGAACACTGAATTTCTTTTTTCAGTTGACGTTTAACTTGTTGATGTTGACGTTGGGGATGCATCTTATCAAAGCTCCCTAATAATTCACTGAATCCAATATGGTAATTCCTTAATGGGGACAAATAAGATGTTCAAATGTCCCACCCTTGGGACAAAGAGGAAACTAGTCCGTATTTGGCATGCTGTTTGTTGCAAAGAACTATCTTTTTGTTTTCTGTTTGTCTTTAATTGAACTGAAACAATTTCAATGTGTTTATTAAAACCAAATGCCGCCAAATGATGACAAATGTAGCCCCTGAGCCTCTGGACTACAACGTGATCAAATGCCCAACCTTAATGCCTGGTCAGGGGATGGGTAATGCTGGAACTGACTGCAGATGCATAAATAAAACTATATAAACAGTTATTTAAATCACATTGGATGGATTCAAACAGTGCTCTCTCCACACAGTCTCCACTGCCAAGGTACTGCTCCCTCCTTCATGAAATAATCCATGTATTCTTCCCTAATTGCCCTTGCTTCAGTTGAATAATTGTTACTGCATTGTGGATGATAATCAAACCACGATGACAACTCATTATCATTGCACCTCCAAGGTGCAGGAATCACATTACCATTCTCATCTTCCTGATCTGTCAGTCCATTTACTCTGAAGAGAAAATTTCAGAGCATATTTCATGTATAATCTATACAAAAGTGAGTATACCTTCTCTGTTTGTATACTTTCTCCAAGGTAAATAAGCTTATTATTATTTTTAAAAAATTAGAAAATGGTCTGCATGAATTGATACAACCAGAAGATGAAGCTTGGAAAGATTCAAAAGTTGATGTCAGCTGGGCAAGGATTTACCATTAAGTGCTAATTTTCAATTCTTTGAAATCCCCCTGTTTCCATCAGGAAAGCTCAGGTCATTTTCACTTTCATGCATGCAATACTAACATATAACTTTCAGATGTTTTGACCTCCCTGCAGTGCCACTAATATAAATACTGTATAGCATTCACATTTTTCCTAGTCATGATTTGAAAGCCCTACCTTAGAAAAGAATGCCGGTCATAACGCCCCCAAGACAAAACGCCACTGACGTAACACCCCTAGGATTTTTACATGGAATTATCTTGCTTGAATTCTAAACACTGTCTAAAACCTTTGTTACGGTATGTTTTTAGAACGAGAAATATACAAACAGTTTTTTTCTTTGAGGGAAGTTGTTTTCTTACATGGATTAACTATTTTCTATATGCTATGAAGGGGGCGTCTTGTCGGGGGCATTTTGTCTTGGGGGCGTTTTGACCGGTTACCTACCTTAGAAAATTATGAAGCACCAGTGCTACCAAAATCAAGTTGACAACTGTGTCGGGAGGAAGGAGAATTGGAGCACGAAATACCCTCCATCTGTTCGCCATGATACCAAAACAATTTTCTGAAATTCTTCGCATGCGCGACAACCTGTAATTGAAAATACGCCGGGCTCTTGACAATCCTGTCAAAGGGAAAGGCTTCATCAAAAATCTTGTCAAGGCAAAGGCATCATCTCCTGTCAGTGTATACGGTACTGGCATTGCCCTGTCAGGCAAGGGTTTTGGCTTTGGTAAACTCAAAGTGTTGTCACCTGAACTCAGTGCCTTGTTCAGGTCACAATTTTGCCATATGGCAGAGTCCGGCGAACGACCATTTGTTCCCACACTCGCCCAAAGGCACTGGTAGTCGGGCCCAAATACAGCTAGAAGAATAATGCTGTTGTTCCCCTTGTAATCGTAATAGTGGGAACCCGAGTTTGATGGCTGCTGTATGATGACACGCTTCCCGTCTAAAGCTCCGATGCCATTTGGAAAATTCCATCTCGACTCGAACTTGTTGGCCACTGTCTCCCACTCTCTTTCCGTGTTTGGCACTTTCAAATACTCAGGTGAAAGGACCTTGTATATGGCACGGCTTGTCTCGGACACGATTGACGAAATTGTCTGACGCGAGATTCTGAAGGAATATTCGAGGGAGTGAAAAGTTTCGCCCGTTGCTAAAAACCGTAGCGTTACAGCTAGGCGTTCATCCGGTTGAATTGTCGTCCGGACTGCATTGATTGGCGGTGGCTGGTCTTTCTTTTGTATCAGGGGTGATACTTTATCCAACAGAATGGAAAATTGCTGCTTCGTAATTCTGAAAAATGCTTGGTACGCCACGACATCTCCCGCTTCCAGCTCCTTTATCAATTGATGATAAATTCCCCTCTCTTCTCTCCGTGAAATCCAATCTCTCATATAAATTTTTCTATTCCTTTTTCGCGGCCTTTTCCGTTCTTCTTCCAACAAAAGGCCCAAACAGAGAACGGCAAACGCTCGCTTCCGACGAAGGAGGAGGCGAGCGGTCGCCATCTTTGTTTACATAACTCTCGAGTGAGATCTGGGTATGAGATTACTGACCAATCATACGCGCAGGTTTCCGCAACTTGCGACAATTAATTTTGTTGCGCGACAAGTTGCTTACGCAGGTGGTAATACGCGCAACAACGCCTTTCAACCTGCAATGCAACAATGTTGCGCGACAAGTTGCACGATTTTGTTGCCCGTATTACTTCACCTTTAGCAAAAAAAGTTAAAAAGTGTAACCGTGACTAATATCTATTTATTCTGAAATTGAGCACATGTGGCATAATTTACGAAAACACACAGCAAGTGTGATCAAGACCATTATACAATATTGCCTGAATGTTTCTGTAATGTTGATCTCCTTAAATTAGCTAGCCTCTTTACCTATTTTTTTTGGACAAAGAAACCATATTTCAAGGAGACATTAAATAAAGACAGTTTTCGAATTTATTTTATTTACCAACAACAAAATACAAATGCCGTTAAGTGCAAAAGTTATCCGCACTTTATTGTCTTTGCGTACAAAGTGTTTATTACAAAAAAGGATCAACTATAAAGTTATTAGTTACAGAAGCTTCTTTATGAAAAATGACAAAAAAATGGCCATGGTTAAGGGCTGTTTAATAATTTATACAGAGCGCGACCACGACCACGAACGCGATCATTGCGACTTACCGCGCGACTTTCTGCTCGAAAGTTCGCACGAACCACCGTTCATACAGAACGCGGTAATTCGGGCTGTGACAGTCGCAATGTGTGCTGCCATGCACCATCTCATGAAAGTCGCGTACCACTTGTCACCTGCGCTGAGTTACAAGAAAACAAAAGAACTGATTGGTTGACAAGAAATAGTTCGCGCGACCATCGCATAAAAAAATCGCTTAGAGGCAATCTCTGCGACTTTCCGCACGAACCAATTTCCGGCCGCGTTCGTGGTCGCGTTTGGTATAAACGGATTCACACAAATTGCTTATGCGCAAGCAAATGCGAACGCCGCGTTTGCGTTTGTGGTCGTGTTCGCGTTCTTTTGCATTCTTGATCGCTTCATATAGCAAAGAGACTAACAAAAGTATTCATTGTCATGACAACAACATTCACTTTTGGCCGAAATCTTGCACTTTCTACAGAGGTGTATTAAATGCAATAAAAAAAAACAATTATTTATTATTTTTGGTTACTATGTATTTGACCACGATTATCAGTTGAGCAAGGCACGAGCGAAGTTCGGTGACAAAGTTTTTGCCGTTAAAACTACGTTGTTGTCAAGGGAAACTTGTTACGCTTCCAACGGTATTGTTGTCTGTCATGGACGCCATAAGTTATTTCGCGCGTTTTGTTACTGATAATGTCCACAAGTTACCGTTGGAAACGTAGCAAGATGCCCTTGACAACAAGGTAGTTTTAACGGCAAAACTTTGTTACCAAACTAACTTAATTCGCTCGTGCCTTGCTCAACTGATAATCGTAGTACTACTTGGCTCTCCTGACGGCAAAGTCACAGGCATTTGATAGAAACAATGTTGAAAATACTGATTATTTTGTCATAATGGATAATCAGCCGCTCAGCACGGAACTGCTTGAAATATTGTCTGCAAGAATTTAACGAGCCAGCGGCATTCAAAGCGGTTGCTGTTAAGTCACCTAAGGTATTCTTTCGAAGATCCTGGCTGGAAAAGCAGGTGCATGGACGAGGCACGTGCTCGAGAGAAGGGAGTGCACATGCATCTCTTCCGTTTGATGATATACCAACTTCACTTGCTTTCTTCTGTGCTGACTACAGTATTAATTATAGAGCGGTTTGCAATTGAGTATTGAAAAACCAAAACCAAAGTAATTACTCTGGCCAATCACAATTGACGCAGACAATCCAATGAACCAATTAGAACTCAAAGCAAATATAATCCATGTCGCCGGCGCCAAGGGCGGGAAAACGCGTGCGAGCAAGTCGCAATTGGTTGAGAAAGTGGCGCGATATGTTTTAGCCAAATCACAAAGCGCAGCAATGCATAACCAAAGCATTCGCGTAAATACTATCGACACTCATTTGAAAACCGCCTTGTACCAACATGCGAGGTACTTGGCAAACACACTGTCTTCAGTAAGTAACATTAGTGAAAAAGGTGATATCATTAATTAGTTTGTAAGGTGCCATGCTATGTATTAACTGATGCATAAGTGGCGTTGTCATATCCCATGCTTGTTCTCTTGAAACTATCCATTTTCAGGGATTCGTCAAAATAGATCGATTTATTTGCGGTTTTCCTTTTTGTCTTGACACTAAAAGTAACATGAAAGGAGAGGATTAAGCATTAGATGAATATTAAATAGTTTACACAATAGAGACAATCAAAATATAAAAGTCATTGAGTGGTCGCGATTTTCTACCTAATATGAGCCTAAAAATCAATGGAGACTGGAATCCATCATGTACCTTTCCCTTGAATTGTGGAATTCAACGTAAGAAACTTTGTATTGGCCCAATTTGCCATTTCTTATGTTTTATCCTACCAATCCTTCATATATGTCATGAAAAATATGGTTCATCGTAGTGGTTTGAAATTAATTAAATAACGTTTTTCTTTAGCGTCTCATTTTTGACTCATACCTTCCAACTGCAAAAGGCAAAGTCAATTCATGTTATCGAGGATAGATTCTGTTACCAAGAAAAGCAGGGGAAATTGCATTGATTAAGCGAGAGGTTCGAATTAAAGGGAGTTCGAAGTAGTATCTGTGACAAATCTTACCACCAAATAACGAGAATAACCAAAATAATCATGGCTATTCCAGCTCCAACACCAATCCCAATCCACTTCCATTTATCACTGCTGGTTATTGCTGTTGGTGGTGGGGTGGTCAGCACAACTGTCGATGTCGTCATAGAAGGTTTAACCAGGGCTTCCACACTAGATATGTTCGCCCCAATGGCGGTCTCAATGTCTGATTTGTGCGTTATAACAATGTCCATCAGCGTGCTTTGAGGCAGGACAGAGACATTCCCGATAAAAAGACCCAAAGGCTGCTGCACATAAAATGCAACCTGGAGCGAGCCTGAGGCGTTGCTAGGGTAACCGGGCAGAAGATGAACTTGGTCAACGGTATAGAGATCAAAAAGAAGGGCGCGTCTGGTGACCAACAAAGAAATAAATAAATTTATTAATTAGAAAAGTATGAATAATTTTCGTCATAATTTTCTTCAAAAATGTAACTTTCTTGTCACTTTCACTAACTTTAGCTAACTTTGACTTTAACTCGCTTTAGCTTCATGCCTAATTTAGCCTTATGCCTTATGGACTTCTTTTAATGCCGGAATATCAGAATTTCTTGATTCCCCCGCCCGGAAGCTTATTCAAATTACGTTTTTACTATACGACACGATACGATATTTTTTTGTCGGTTTTCGACCTCAATAAATCATCTTAAACTATGACTTATCGAAATTGGAAATGAGCCATGACGTGTGAAAACGCAACAATATCTTAAAACACGGGATAGCTCTGACTGGTGCATGTTAATTAAATGCCAGGGTATGGTGTTGGGAAGGGTTATTTTACCCATTTTAACTCGTGAATGCGATAAGTTATAGCTGGGGAAAAAATTCACTCGTTCGGTCGAATGGCTGTTAACATTGATTCCGCGATATTTAATGGTCACCTGTCTAACCCATGCAATGGAACAGCAATGGAGGGGGGACTAGTAAAACCTCTAGGGGAGAAGATGCTCCGAACGTTTTTGGTATTCACGAATGAGAGACTGATTATTTATCAAACGTAACAAATGCGCCACTTTCAAAGTAGTGAGTACCTTTTTCGTCTGAGCTCCGTTAGATTACATTTTTTCCTGTTTGGACTACAGTAATTTGTTGTTACAGCCGCCATTTTTTCTTTGAAAGACTTGTCGGTTTGGAAATCCCATTTAAACTGCAAAGAAGGACATTAACAGAGTTTATTGTGGAGTCGTCAATATCTAGATAAAGCTATTTATACTATTGTTGTATTTACACCAGGAGAAAGGACGTGAATCTATTTGTGAATCATTTTATGTATGCTTGATCGAACGCACTACAGAAGAAATGGGAAGTTTTCTCCTCGTGACGTAACATATAATGGATGTGGCTTTAATTGTTGGCTGGTTTGCAAATGTGGTTACTAGAATGGTTTAACGTTAACAAAGTGATTTTGGATGGCTAAGTATATTATCAAATGGTATCATTTTATAAATTTTATTATATTACATTTATATTTCAATTCTAAATATTTTTCAATTTGTAATGATAAATAGTAATGCTAAATCCTTTTGACGCGGCAATAAAGTTTTTTTTATTATTAACTTACATGACTTTGAATCAGTGGAATTGAGATCTGTACAGCCTGCTTTTCTTCTATTAATGACGGTACACGTGGAGAAGGAAGCACAGGGATAGGAGCGCTTTCGTTTTTCTCCAGACCTAAAATATAGTGAAATCCTCAGCCCTGATGTATTGCAATCATTGTAATTAAAAAAATATCACGCGTGATGAGATGTTTGCAAACCATCATTTCAAATATTCGTAAGTATCTTTGTGTAATATATGCGTACATTACTGGCGTTTTGATTAGAAGTCGAGTTCTATAAAGTTTAGAGCAGTAACTCAGGGGCGGATCTAGGGGGTGCAGGGGTGCGCCCCCCCCCCCCCCTCCCCCTGAGATGACCTGCATCTTTTTAATATAACTAGTATTCTGCAAAGAAAAGAAAAAAAAGGCGTGGTTTATTCATTCCTTAGGGGTGCACCCCCTCCTAAGAAAAATCCTGGATCCGCCCCTGTAACTGTTGTAGCCTTTATCTATTCGCTGTCTTTGAAACAGTTCATACAGGAAAAATACCTTGAAAAAGGCAAGTTCCATGTAAGTTTTTTTTTATGTTGGCCCATTTGTTCCACGTGTGGACTATGTGAACTATTTTTGCCGTAGAAGCTACATGGGAAAAAATACTAAACTATTCGGGGGCAAAATGTCTTGCAGCGCGTTTAGAAAGAAGACAGAGAAAACATTTGTGCTTAGTTTCTAAGACAAGATAAGCCGAGCTTGTCTAACTTGGTAGTAACGATTCACCAAATGCACCACCGATTCACAGTTAAACAGTTAAAATATTTTGACCTAATATGAACATAATATCATTAAGTAACACTGATTGGCAATACCTCTGCATTTTCCATCTATAAAGTACAGATCTTGATCACATTCACACTTGTACGAGCCGCGAGTGTTGACACATTTGTGAAACTCGTCCGTGCAGTTGTACAAGTCTTCATCGACACACTCGTTAACATCTAAAATAATAATGAAGTAGAACAAAGCAACATATAAACCTCCAAATTGTACCATTTATTTGTAAAATTCATTTATAATTCATAACAGTTGACCAATACATAGGCAGTATTTGGGTCACATGTATACCTTTGTAAACCCCAATACAAATCAACTGAGTTGATGAATTATTAAACAGAAGAATTAACTTTTGACACAAACACCGGCTCAGCTAAATAGTATTCATTAACTTTTCATACACATCTCTACTCATTGTTTCATTTCACAAGTACGATAAAATATTCGCGTCCGATCTGTAGGGGCGTTTACAATGGCTCGCCTTCGGCTCGCCATTGTAAATGCCCATACAGATCTCCCGCTCATATTTTATCTACTGCGTATTGTAGTCTTTATTTTGACACAATAAACAAAACAAAACTAACTAACTACACTAAATTTTTTGCTGTTGTTGTTTTTGTGCGGAGGCTTAATGTCTAGAGTGGGTATCGTGTCAGAATGGGCTTTCTTATATGAATGCTTTTCTGTTGAATGATTGTTTGGCTTTTGCTTGAAGCTTCCGCGAAATATTCTATTTGACGCACTCCGCACAGACTGCTCAAAATCAAACGGCATCTCGAACAGGAGATGATCCTTACATGGAACAGTTTTGAATCAATTAAATTTTCATATTTGAAAGCGGCAGCTGATATACCTTCACATCCGTATCCATCTTTGGTCAATTCGAATCCCTTTTGGCAAGAGCAGTTGTAACTTCCTAAGTTATTTTCACAAAGCTGATGGCAGCGATGGCGAGGCGTGACAGGATCACATTCATTTATATCTAAAAAAGGCATAAATAGAATTATAGTTATTTTATATAACGTATAACATCTTCAATGTTTGATCCCAACCAAGTATCATGAAATATGTTTCTAATTCTCAGGATAAGGCTGGCAAATGAGCGGAGGGATTTAGCGCTCTTTGTTTTTATTATTTCGCAAAATAAAACTTAAAATTTCACGGTAATAAGCCCGATAAACTGTCACTCAGAACGATTTGCTCGCACACTCCAAATTACATTATGTTCAAAACGACTGTATATAGATGAAAAGCAGGAGGCACTAATCGTTGATAAAATGCAGACAGTTAAAAAGATCAAGACAATAACGCAATCACCTTTGCACGTCTTTCCATCATCCTGCAACTCATAGCCTGCAAAGCAGGCACACGTTGGTTGGCTATTAACTCCGGCTTTGTAGCAAATCTGTGAGCATCCATGATTAGCGGAACAAGAGTCTTTAGCTACGAGAAAATAGTACAAAGTAGTCTTTTGCTAACTTCGATTTGATCAGTATTTAAAACTTGAAGTTGAATGTATAAGTAAAATGTAAACAAAATGTCATAAATAAAAGTTACCTAAGCACTTTTTCCAGTCGGCAGGATCTGGTTTAAAATACTGGTCACATGAACAGTTGTAGCTTCCCTGAGTATTGGTGCACTGTTGCATGCAGTCATTTGATGGTTCACATTCATTAATATCTGCAAGGAAATTAATGTTTGGTTTATTGCATTACTCTTTCAGTTAACTATGATTCTGCCCTTTCAGTCCATGGATAAAATAAAATTTTCAATTCTCAACCTGTTGCAAGTAATAGGTTCTGATTATGAAAAAATTGTTAAAGGATAAATAAAAGCGATATATACTCCGGTTTAACTTTCCAATTGAAAATGAAGACCATTTCGACCGTAATTTGTACCGGAGTTCAGACGTTTAGTTCAGGCTTGTATGATTTTGTTAGAATAAAAGTGAAAGGGTCTCGTCTTCAAGGCACCCATAAATTGTAAGATCATATCAAGTGATATGTTATCCATTAAAATTAATAGCCATTGAAATTAATAGCCATTGAAAATAGCCATAAATAGCCATTGAAATGTTGTACATTATAATTGAAAATTATCCTGCTTGTCCGGGAGTAGCACTCGCAACTTCACGGCATAGTTTAGACAATTTTATTTATAGGTGGAATACATTGAAAACCTCTGTCATTACAACTTGACAGTTTTCTATTAACATGACCAGGCCTTTCAGGGCAGACATCTCACCGTCACAGCTATGTGCATCAGCATTCAGATTGTAGCCGTCTCGACAATCACAGAGAAACGTTCCTGGCAAGTTGATGCATATTTGCTCGCAGTTGTGTGATTGACTATTCTGACATTCATCAATATCTAGAGAAATAAACATAAAATGTTACATAATTGATAACTTTTCGGTATATATACAAAAACTTCTGTGATACGACGTTTCGATGTATCGAAACGTCGTATCGCAATTATTTTTGTATTTTAAATAAAATTCACAAACTTTGTGTCATTCGATCTCTCAAACGCGATAATTGGTAAGGGCATTTTGATACATATTAACCCTCGGGAGGATAAAGCCCCACAATCAATTTTATTAAAAAAATTAATTCGTGGTTTTCATTTTGGGCGGCTGAATTAAGTTTTACTTTCCGCGATCCTTTTTGACTTGAAAAATATTTTTGTTCGGAATTTGATATTTATTCTCTCCATGCAACCAACTTTTTATATGTATATCGACCGAAAATTTGAGTTTTTATTGTTTTCATTCTGTGATTCAATTGTATACTGTTTTAACATTCTGTTTTTAACTAGTTTTATTAACTTTGGATCAATACTTTGTTCTTCTGTAATTAGAATTCAAAGATGGCGTCTCTACAAATATATGACGTCATTTTACGGCACATGACGTCATCATCAACACATGATCACTTTATCTTGTAGAAGACACGATGTTGAGAATGTAGTGACATTAAAATATTGCAACACAACAATAAATGTATGTAACAATACTGTTTCTGTCGAGGGCCTTAGTGACTGATATTTACGCGCGGAAAATATTATGTTCTTAAAGCAAATTCGATGGCAATACTATTTTAAAGAAGATAAGAATCCATCGTTTGAATCGAGGTGAAAACAGTTGCATTTGCGATAGCCAATGAATCTTAGCGTTGCCATTGTTAAACCCAATGCTGAAATGAAAACGATAAATTTCGACGCTGTTCGTATAATCGTTACACCGACGTTTCGGAAATGCTGCCTTCTTCAGGGTACAAAAATATTCAATATTGAATAGTTTTGTACCTTGAAGAAGGCAGCATTACCGAAACGTCAGTACAGTATAACAATTATATGAACAGCGTCGAAATTTATCATTTTCATTTTAGTATCAACGCTGCGCAAGGTATTTCAATCTTTATCACATAGTTAAACCCACCCGCACACTGCGCGCCATTTCCGGTATAACCGGATGGACAGGGTCCACATGTGTATCCACTGACATTTGCTGGCGGAGGAAGATCGCTGCATGTAACACCAGGATAACACGGCTGACCATTCATCTCGCAGGCGTCAATATCACTATCACAGAACCTTCCCGTGTAGCCTCCCTGGCATGCACATCCCATATACACAAATTTGCTGTCACTGTTGACTATGTCGCCTTGTTCTGGTGGGACACACTGACCATCATTTTTGCAGGCGCACATGTTAATTGTTGGACTCCAAGTGGTACTCGCTCCTTTATCGTCAGTTGCAACAAAAGACATGTTGATCTAAAAGGGCAAAAATTATGATTATTAGCAATAGCAATTGGACTGAGTGGAGTAGAATTCATAATAGTGATAGTATTGAGTGGAGTCTAATTCGGTCTGTAATCATACGAGTGGTTATCAAAATCGGATGACCGCGAAGCGGGAGTATGATTTGTTAATCACGAGTATGATTACAGACAAAATTGGACGACATGAAGTCCTGTCATCGATCATAACCATAACAATTTCCGAGAACAAATTACCATGAAATAAAAAATGATAAGAAATTCAAGAGAAAGGCTTTAATACAATTTTATCACTGCAAAACTAGTATTGAAATATGATCATGTGATTGGTTAATTTGATTGGCTCATGAAACTGTCTGATTACAACAAATTGACTGTCCGATTACAACTTTACAAGAAAATCAGAGCAAAATACAGACTGAGGTTTATGAATCAATCTCATTTGAGGAAATTGTCAGTAATAGTTATGATAAAGGGAGTTAAACTAGATGATTTGAAACTACGAGCACGATTACATGTGAATTGTACGACACAAATCCAACTTCTTATCAATTGTATCATAAAAACATAATTAAAACAGGTCTGTGTGAGCCTTTTCTATTCTAAACGTTTTTTCTATCAGTTTTGCAATTACTGTACTAGGGGAACCGCAGAACACGCACGCGCAGAGTAGATATAAGGACTGTTTGATAAATAATACGCTTGGATATTTTATGCCTTTAGAAGTGATTTTGCGAGCCCAGCAGCGACCAGAAAAAATACGAGCAATGAATAACATATCGGGGTGAATTATCTGTCAAATAAGGAATATATTATTCGAACTTCCTAATTTGATCATTTTAAAGAACAATTTCCTTAGTAACTTCTCATTTCTCGTCCACTGTTTCACTCTCGTCCTGAGAGCTCGCACCCACAATTCAACTTGGCTCAACCTGTCAAACCGGTTTACTACAGTGTAATACGCTCGCATTCTTGGCGTGTTCCCTGGCCCTCAGTTCTACGATAAAATGAGTTCATAATCGAATAATAATAATTCCAATAAAAGCTATTTGTGATTGGACAGCTTTAATACCCACGCGAGCGCGCATCGACAACGTGAGAAATAAGCGTAGGGATGACAAAATCAAAATCTAGAATTTTGTTATTGATACGATTATCAATGGTAGTTATGTTTACAGTATTGAAGACATTCACGTTGATAGGTTTTGTTAATGCAGCCTACTTTTTGTATTGATGTAACAGGCCACGTGAAATGAAGCACGTTTCCACTTTGGAGGTGTGTGGCACTGGCAGGCTTGTTAATGACGTGAAATGTAACAGCGTCGTTATCCTCAGCGGTAATAGCCAACCGAACGGTTTCATGAAGCGTGACATTGATGGCACTTGAGGAATTTATTATCTTGGGTGGGAAGTTCTCTGCAAAGGAAATAGGAAAATTAAGAAATTAAGAAAACAAATTTATCTTAAGGTGGCTCCATATTGTTCAGCCCTCTCGTCTTTCGCATTCCATTACAGCTAGCCGGTAGGGTCGCAGCTCTTAGAAGCTTCTATTTTCATTGGCCTTGTGAAACAAGGCTGCTATTGTTTTTAGGGTTAGGGTCCATTGTTGTGTTGTTTGTCCTATTGTTAGGTCTAAGGGTGGCAAGCCAATGGTGTGAGACCTTCTAAGAGCTGCGACATCACCCCAGCTAGCCCGATGGTGTGGCTAAAAATCTTTTACTTGAAACCAGTAAATCTTTTATCAGTCAACAAAGTAGTATCCAAACAACGTCATCATTCGTTGCCATGGCAATGCGAAAAGAGGTAAAAAAAATACGCTATTTTGGACCATTTGAGGCTAATAACTTATAAACTACACGGTGAAATTTTTTGTTTTCGATATATTTTTGTTTAATTGGCAAAAGAAACATTTTAACAATTTTTTATAAAAATTCTGTACATAGAGTTCAAAGCTACCTTAAATTTATGTAAAAATGACATATCTCTGAAACTTATGTACAGATTTTTTCAAAATTGGCACAAATGTTTGTTATGTTATAAGACAAAAATATATAAAAGTCAAAAAATTTCACCGAGCAGTTTTGAAGTCATTAGCCTAAAAAGTTGAAAATGGTGTCTTTTTGGTCTCTTTTTACGTTGCCATGGTAACAAATTTTGATGTCGTAGCCACCTAAATTTTTTCATTGGTTAAGTGTTTACAAACTTATACTAAAAGTTTTCCCTTAACTTTACTGGTGTAGCTGTGATTGAATATCATAGATGTATCATGATGGAAATGTTTAAACTATTAGGAGCCACCTTAATGAAAAATATATGCGCGCGAAATGGGATCTGTAAAGTAGGTTTCAAAAAACTTTCAAAAGGTGTCTTCTTCATCCATACATATTTGTCGTCCGTATTTTAGCTATTACATGAACCATAGCAAACTATCATGGAGAATGGCTTGAGCGTACGTACGATTCTTAAAAGGTGGAATTAATTAAGTTAAAGGGGGTATCAGAAGTTGAAAAGACAAGGAAGAAAAAAGATATTGTTATGATCTAAACAGGCTCTCAAAAAAGCAGATTTCGATACAAGAATTGGAAAACTTATCTATCCACATGATCAGACTGATTATAAAATAAAGCAGTCTTCAATAAAGTGTCCAAAAACCAAAACCAAAATGTAATCACTCTGGCCAATCACAACAGACGCAAACAATCCAATGAACCAATCAGAACTAGAAGCAAATACAGCCAGCCGGCGTCAAGCGCGGGAAAACGCCTAGCATAGATTTTGGTTATTTTATTGCTTCGTCTTCACTTTATTTAATGATTAGGGTAAGAAGCTATATCAAACATTCAAAGAGTGTTTCATCAGGTATCCAAACATCTCGAAGTTCACAGTGCTCCTGATCCTGATGTAACACTCTAAAGTGAATTCACTCTTAAGTGAATTAATTGACGATGGGTGCAGAGGTTGCGGCCTGTGCTCTTCCTAAAATATAGTAATAATTTTAAAGAAATTTTATTATTTTATTGCTTTTTAGGTTTAAATTGTAATTTTATTGTAAATAGTTTAGATATCCTATTGTATATAGCTTTTTAATTATTACTAGTAATTATTTATTTATTTTAATTTAATTTTTAGGATGTCTCCATATTAGTAAGGGAGATTTCTCCCTGGCTAGGCGGTCTTTGACATTTAAATAAAGTTTATTGATTGATTGACAAATAACATAACTCACCAAGGATGTTTGACTCGTTTACCAACTGAATACTTATAGCTTTGGTTACCAAACCAACGGACAGGTCATTTGTTGAGGCTACGTCAAACAAGCACTGGTGATCATCTCCGCACTGATCGTAAGCCGCTTGTCTCATACTGTCGTTATACCACGTGATATTGTCCGGGAACATGGGCTCAAAGTCAGGCCTGGCAAAGGTATGCACGCCTTCATTTTGAGCATACGTGAACAAAGACTGGGATTGGTTGATTTGCCCTATAAAAATATCACATTTGTTAGCGAAAATAACTGACTTTGTACAAGCCGCGCCAGGGCCTCAAATGAGACTCAGCTCTTACCACTTCTTGACGTTAACTATGCATTATCATAAAAAAGACGTTCAGCCAACTGGTTAGCCTCCCAACACTAGTTGGGATTCCAACCAATTCATGTTTAGCTTAGATCAGTTTGGATATCTTTTTCGGTATTTTGTAGTGTCTGGCAATTAGGAATGTGCAGAACTTACACAATTTTCATTTTTTCATTTTTTTTCACATAAACCCTCATATCTAACAAAAAAACATACAATTCAATGAAGTCAAAGGGAGAGTACTTCGGCTGAAATGTCCATCCTGTTTCCCTGATTATGACCAGAATTTTGCTTAAAGCTTGCTTTATTATCTTGAAATAGGAAGAAAAATCGCCAAAAGTGATGAACGCAAAGACAAAATAACGACCGAAAAACTCAAAAGTCCACCAGAATGGAAACTTTGATTTCTGACCACCTGTCACGAAATCAAAATTGATGAACTGTAATCCATTTCCATCCTTGTAATTCTGCAGTTTTCCGCAAACTTATGCTTCCGTTTTGCTCTATAGAATCGTTCCAATTAAGATGTATATTTGGTGGCATTTGGCGATATAACATGGAAATGAAGTAAACTTAATTTCGTTTTATCAGTGGGACAGTGTCCATTTAATTATAACCCAGCAGTACAAATGCTCACAAACTCACAAGTAACGCCAAAACCAAAGTGAATCTCTCTCGATGACGATGAAGATGGCAACACTGTTCCATCAGGGAGTGTGAAATCATCATTTGGGTCATCGTTCCAAGTTCCCAGCAACCCTTTCGTGGTGTTTTTATAAATCTCCCCTAGAGCTACGACGAAGGACATCATTTCTTTTTCCTCGCAGAATTGCAGCGATGTTGTTGATGGGAAGTAGACCTCTAGACAATTTTCTTCTGGTTTTGAGACGGAAAGATTTCCACTTATATCTAGACTTTGATTTGTCAGATTGTTGTAATCACTGTAAATCCTGTGGTCTATCAAAATGATGATTCCTCCTGCATAAAAATACGACAAACAATTACCGATAACTCAATATGAGAACATTAACGTACCTGATTCTGTTAAAGAGATAATAAGAACGAATAATACTCAAGAATAAGTTTAGCAAAAAGAGCTTACGGCATTCTCCCTTCAAGTAATTGGCTATGGATTTCTATAAAATCATATATGATGCCGTCAAATGATTGCGTTCTACAATAGGAGAACGCTTCCAAATCTTGTTAAGGCAGGCTTTTTTTTTTGAACGCCAAACAGCCACCCCCTACATTTTTCGGGGGCACCACTCGGCTGATAACTGGTACGCATCTCCAGGCCTCGCTTTCGTTCGCGTGCTCAGACTTCCCCCCAGATCGAACGCACTCAATCCGTAGTAACTACTAGTATAACTATAATTATATTCATTACGTGACATAAGTTCGTGTTGGTGGACTTTTATATCCTGATGGGTATCTTTTGATTGGTAACTCGTTTGCCAATGATAATGCTACAAACGTTCATGAGTTATGCAAACATATTAAACGGAAGGAAACTAGAGTCCACATGACCTCAGTGGCCACTCAGAACAATGCTACAAATTCCATAATGGATTGCCTACGGCAGGAGGAAGATATTGTACAATTTAAATCCTTCTTCTCCAACGCTTGTGATCTAGATGTTTTGCCTCTCGTGCAATGTGATTTGGATTGCCTGCGTGGTTACGATTTTTTACCTGGACCGCTAGCGCACGTCAACCTTTACCTTTCCAAATTACTTTTCTTATATTATAAACATTAACAAGAATCTTAGTGAACGAGCTTGTTCGGTCCCCGTTCTTTTCTTTGTTCCCGTCGGAACAAATAAAAGAACTCGGCTAATACTTCGACACTCGCTAGACCCAGGTTTGCTGGTGAATAACTGCGCAACAATTTCGATCTGTATTTATAACCTTATACAGTGGTATAATGTATGTATGCTCATGCACATCATAGATTACGATATTGACTGGGTTAATGCAAATTTGTGCTGTAAGTGGCATTAGTATAATCAGGCCTGTGTTAACTTTGTAAAAAGTACTATAGTAATAAGGGTATTGATATCAGCTCGCTATATGTTAGTTTCCAGATTAATATTTCGCCATCCCTTAGATTAATCAGTTTGCTTAAGATTTTAGGAAGTCATTACAGAGATTACTTTTCAGCTAACATTTCGAGCTGGCATTTGTGAGTTTTTACACAAACAATCCGATTAGTTTCCAGTTTTCTGTAAGATCTTCGAAGACTATGTTTTCGATAGATATCTATATTAGCAAGCTTGATTTCGGCTTTTTTTTTCAGTTTTCACTGTTAGCCAATCCATTATTATATTTAGAGATCTATTACCTCCTTCCTTTACTCTGACTTCAACAGTGCTAGTATGCTCCTCTTTCGCCGCTCCGGCCGTGAAAATGGTTGCAATTGTTGAATTTCCTTGGGCCGGGCTTGTCCTAGCCTGTAGTTGAAAGTTTCCATTTCGTGCATCGATCATCACATATTCGCCAATGCCATTAAATGTGTAATTCGCACCATCCAGTGTCTTAAAATGAGGATCTCCAAATATCCAAGGACCTAAGTTAAGATGAGAAAAGTACGGTAACTATCCACTTACTCATCATCATGTCCTTTTCCCTCTGAGGGAAATAGGGCCTTGCTATCCACTTACTACATGTAGAATATTATACATTACATTACATAACCTGCGTTCCTAAAGTTTAGGGTTAGACAACACAACATAACCCAACGCAAACAACAAAACAACACAATGTAACAAAGCAAAAGTCGCAACACTGAGCAACAGAAGAAAACATAAATTACATATCATAACGCAAAAAAAAAAAAACGACAAAAACGCAACACAACACATCTCCATCATGACACATCAACACAACATAGCATAGTACAAACAAACAACACAATTAAAAAACATCAGCGACAACATAATTTAATGCAAAGCATGCAACGAATGAAAACTCAACGTAACACGTCATGTCACCAACAACACCAATAACTTGACACACACAAAACATCATAACATAAACGCAACTCAGCACAAAATGACACAAAACTCAGAAAATGACAGCGCAGCATATAACACAGCACAACACAGCGTAGGATAGCACTGTAAAGTATGATACAGCACCGAAACGGGAAACGATAAGAAGTACATCAAAGCAAAGCAAAGATAAACATAACATTTAATACAGGAAACTTACGTGTAGGAGGCATGTAGTGTCGGCAGTCATCAGATGGACGATAACGGTAAAACAGACTACACAAAGGTGTATGAACACAGCAAAATTCATAAGCTTGCTGGTCAGTGTAAGTCTCTTCCAAGCGATTCCACCGAGAAAAAAAGTATGTCACTTTAACGCGACTTCCATCAGGGGGTCCAACCTTAAGCGAACCAAAATCTACCGCCTGCCTTGAGTAACAACACCGCTGTTTCATCGTTCCTCTGTCAGCAAAGGACTTTGAACTTCTAGAGTCATAGCAACGATCGCGCCCAGTAAATCTCCAGTCCCGAACGAATTTTCCTCTGTCCAATGATGCCTGTCGCCTGGTGCAGGGGCAGGCCATATCTTGATCCTGTCGAATTTTTAGGTCGTACCAGTAAAGAAAGTCTGCGTCTTGCTGAAGATTAGCCCAAGTAATGCACTTCTCCTGCGCGTCTTTTCCAGTGCTTTTCTCGATCCGCCAAAAATATCTTCCTATCAAATCTGTATTTCCTGCCATGTCAAGGTTTTTCATTCCATTCAAAGTACCCGAGCTGAAACAAACATCAACAAAAATTAAGAAATTTTAAACAACACAATTTTGTTCCCTAATACTAATAAAGATGAAACTCTCAAATTAATTGATAGTTCTAATGTCTGCCCATACCATATACGTCATATATTCACGGTACCGTTGGTATCAACGCTGAAAAAGCGGGAAACGAGTATGTCGATGTCCCACATGTCACCAAATAAAGCAACCGGAAGTCGAGTGTTTCTTTTCATGGCACGCTTCTACTAAATACAGAGAGGAAAACGATCCACTTCGGGTTGGACTTTGTTGTTCTCGTTGCTTAATTAAGGTGTCCTCGTATGTTAAATATGCAAAAATGTCCCGTGAAATGAGCATATTTTAGTGAAAAAGATAATTTTGGTGCAAACAGACAAGTACAATCAAGGCAGCAAAGTAATAAAATGCAATTTCATCTTCTTACCCTTTCATATTTAACCTGGTTTTTCCATTATCTCCTGCGTTCCAGCCAGCAACAGGGGCACCACGCGCATTATACCAGTAACGATACTCATCCCTGCACAAAATAAGATTACGTTAACCGATTGTTAGAGTAGAAACAAATGATCTAAAATTGTGTGTTTTACTAAAGAAACGGTTTTCTACGCTAATACGAAAAGGAATCGCTTTACTCTGAGCAGATCAATTATAATTAGGATTCTAGGGACGTTGGAACAAAACAAAGTCATGTCAATTTTGGTGACAAATCAATTTTTATTTGGAATTAAATAATGGTCAATTTTTGAGTAGTTTTTTAGTAAAAGATTTTGCTATAAAAATAAGCGATAAAAAATTACGACGTTTCGACCTCTCCGAGGTCATTTAGTTTAATTGTTTTTATGTAATTTTTATCACCTATATTTACATATTTTACCACATTTTAGCGTTCTCTACATTCTTATGTTTTTATACTGTAATATATTTATGCTAATTCTGTATTTTTACATCCACTTGAAAATGACCTCGGAGAGGTCGAAACGTCGTAATTTTTTATCGCTTATTTTTATAGCAAAATATTCAAATTTTGCGAAGAAATATAAGGAAACAATGTCAAATGCCAGGCAAAATAGAGACGATTATTTGTTTATTATGTTATGTTTATGTATCGGCTTCGACTTCGACTTCGGTGATGATGATGATGATTATAGTGCTGGTGATGTTGGTGATGATGATGATGCTAGTGATTGATGATGGTGGCGATGATGATGATAGTGGTGGTGGTGATGATGATGATGATGATGTTGATGGGGATGGCGATGTTGATGTTGATGATGAAGACGATGACGATGATTGTGATAGTGATGTTGATGGTGATGATGATGATGATGATGATGATGATGATGATGATGATGATGTTGATGATGATGGTGATGATGATGATGGTGATGATGATGATGACGATGGTGATGATGATGATGATGTTGATGAAGATGATGAAGATAGTGATGATGATGATGATGGTGATGGTGGTGATGGTGATAGTGATGATGATGACGATGATGATGATGGTGATGGTGATGGTGATGATGATGATGACGATGACGATGACGATGATGGTGATGATGTTGATGATGATGATGAT
Organism: Cladopsammia gracilis; assembly: GCA_022457155.1. Classification (NCBI taxonomy): domain Eukaryota; kingdom Metazoa; phylum Cnidaria; class Anthozoa; order Scleractinia; family Dendrophylliidae; genus Cladopsammia; species Cladopsammia gracilis. The sequence goes on along the minus strand of JAJGOT010000057.1, from coordinate 954,604 downwards.
GATAGTGATGATGATGATGATGATGATGGTGATGATGATGACGATGACGATGATGATAATGGTGATGGTGATGGTGATGGTGATGATGATGATAATGATGATGATGACGGTGATGGTGATGTTGACGGTGATGTTGATGGTGATGTCGATGATGATGGTGATGGCGATGTTGACGATGATTGTGATTACATTTACGAAATTGGAAAATAAGAAGCATGTTAGACTATTGAAATTTACAATTGTATAGTTTTTCCGCAGGATGGTACAAAATGATTAGAAAAGCCCGCGTATTCGATATCAGCTGGTTTAAGTTATCACCGCTGTAGTAAAAGACTTACACAGGTGCTGCAACAGCCCACTGAATTCCATCTTTTGGATAATTGTACATCAAAAATGAGTTATACCCATCTGTAATGATGACAGCTTGAAAAGTGTTACTCTAAAAGCAAACGTAGTGTTAGACTGGATAATGCTTTTAAAATAACTCAAATAGAAATAAGTGTTTTTAGTCATCCTTTTAAAAAAGGACTAAAGTGTAGGGAAGGAAATATGCTAAATTGATTTTGACCGCGGGACTATTAGTATGTAGTTTGTCAAGTGATCTAGGTAGCTCACCAGCTGAGTGATGGAACGAGTGAGCGGTAACGTAATATTGCGGGGATTTTTTTTTTTTTGGAAATTAAATGTAACGACTTTTGTTGAACGCAAACAAACAAACAAAAAAACTTTAATTTTCAATTCGAAAAAAAAAAATCCGTCCCGACGAGAATCGAACTCAAGTCCTTCGCCTCTATTATCTGATCGCTTACACACTGCGCCACCTAGGATTTTGTTACTTCAATGTAGATATGCGGAAGGTTTACATCTGAGTGATGGAACGAGCGAGCAAGCGAGCGAATTGGCCGCCGTTACTGATAACCCGTTCACTACGCTTGCGCGTATTCACGGCTTAAAAACGAGAAAAAACGAAGAAATAAATAAAATCACCAAGCTAGACTACAATGCAATGCAATGCAATGCAATATCTTTTATTGTACTTACCCAAAGACAGTTCAACCTAGGGATCTCTGCGTTGTCATGATAGTATGAATTGTTATAATAGACAAATGGGCAGAGATTCTTCCAGGTCACAACAAGAACCCAAGTGGCTGTAAAGTTTGCAAATTTGCCACTTTCATCGTAGTTTTGTACATGCTGGGAGGCCATGTTGAGAATGTTACTTGTTTGAGCGCTGTTTTGCCTGGTGTGTTTGTACAATTGATAATACACCTTTGAATGACCGGCCTTAAAGGCCACATACTGATCCGTTAGGGCCCAGAATGGTGCGATAATCGGCCTATTTCTCATCCAGCGGTAAGCACTACCAAACGTCCATGGCCACCAAAAGCTCCATTCATAACTTAGTTGGATAATACCATTGCGGCATATCTAATAAAGAAAAGAAAAAGGTAGCAAACATGTGTACCTAACTTTACACAAAACTGTGCTGTTTCCAAAGAATAAAGCGTAAAATAGGAAAAGGGCTGCACAGGAGAAGATGAAAAGAAGCTATTTCCGCTCATTCGCATTGTTCTGTGTACAATGTAGCTAGCTTTTATAGTGCTCCCCAATCCGCTCAAAATGCCCCATTCCGAATTATCCACTAAACGACACTCAAGAAACGAGTGAGAAAAAAACTTTCATACTGGCGAAGGATCCTTGACTCTTACTATTTAGAACTCTAAATCGTGGCGTGACCGAAGATGTCCGTTTAGCATGCAGGCGTTGAGTGTAATCGAATCTAATCAAACCGGTGGAATAGTATGGTGTATTCATATGGAATGCAAGGCATTGTACAATTTGGAAATCAACTTCTAAAATGTATTAATAATTCATAAAGAATATACTAAAGAGATTTGAATTTAATGAAGGTTATTAGCTAATTAGCTTTATCCCATTGTTCCTTAAGAAGTAAGATAAAATATTCGCGGCAGGACTATATGGATATTTATAACGGCTCGCCATTGTAAATATCCATATACAGTTCTGCCACTCATATTTTATCTAGTGCTTAGACTAAGTATAGACAGTATATGCTCTATCTGTGGACATGAACCGTATGGAAGGTTATAAACAGTTACGTACATACAAACTGTAGTATCGTTTTGAGAAAAACAGCAATCCAAACCAGTCTGTTTCGATTTTCGTACAATGCCTGCCGTAGTATGATGGGTTGCCGTGATCAATCACGTGATCATGCTGTTGTGGGCCATGTGGATACTCGTTGCTTCCATGTGAAGGTGCTTTGAAGAAAAACAAACAAATAAACAAACATGAACAAGAAAAAAAACAAGAAGAACAAAAACAAAAAACAAACAAGAACAAGTAAACAAGAAAACAATTATAAACTAGGTCACATGGTTGCTATGGCTCGTTAGTTGTTTAGCCTTTGTTTCTTCACCCATGTATTGTGTACTTCTCTCCTTTATCATTTTTGTTCTATTTTTGTTAAGGTTATTTTACATCCGTATGTAATCTATGTATTGTAATAAAGGTAAATAAATAAAAAAAATGTTTGTTGGGACACTAAATTTTTGCGGGAGTTTAATTTTGCGAATCGGCGATTTTTTTTTCTGTTTTGCGGGAACTAATTTTTGCGATTGGGAAAGAATGGTTTTTCTTGCTGAGAATTATTTCTTGCCATTTGCAGGAAGTCGATCGCGTTCAATCAGATGTAAAAAACGTCAGTGTCACTTTACTACAATTACATCTTGGTCACATTTTGCCCTGGGGTGACGGATTGCTCTTGCAATGGATAAGCAATAAGTACGGACTGTACGGTACCGTACCATCACCCGATTTATCACTGGCTTTTTTTGCAGATCGTGAAAAAAACAAAGCAAAAAAAAAAACAAAAAAGTTAGTGCCACACTGTATGCAGAAATATCGCTCGCAGCAAAGCAAGAGAAGAATTTCCCTTTCAGAAAGGAAACACTCTTACACTGACGTAACAGACTCGATGAACATTCATAAAAATCAACGAGACTAGAATTATCACTAGATATGCTCTATATATTGTAAGTTTATTGTGGAATACCTGGAAACTAGCTTTGTAGCTAAGCGTATTTCAACGTTAAGTAAAGTATTATGTATGTATGTATATCTTGTAACTTAGAAGTAATCAGATTAACTTAGGGACGGACCATTAGAAAAGTGATGGGGGGTGTGGGGAATTTTCAGCTTGCACGAATTTTTTTTTTCGCCCATTGCTTGTGCAGAATTGTTTTTTGCAGGTGAAACCCTCTGCACGAATTTTTTTCAGACAAATATTGCTTTGTTTGTCATTTACTAATTAAAAAAGGTGTAATACTTAAAAACCATTTTTGACCAGTGAATAGATGGTAAATGGCACGCCTACACTGATTCCCTTTGTGGGGTTACGTTTGCGTCGCATTGGAGCCTTCAGATTTTTCCTCGTACGAACGTGTCTTTGAGGGATTTGCCCCTTTTGTATTATATTATCGGAGGTTTCTTGTAAATGGTTTTTAGCAGTGGCTGTTTTTCTATAGAACTCCAGTTGTCCATCACTATTTGTTTAAGATTTGGCACTGCTGGGTGGTACGTAGTGACAAAAAGCAAGGCCGACTGTCTAAAGGCGAAATTGACCCCTGATAGTGACCTCTCTATGACTGTTTTTGGATACCCACGCGCGATAAGGGGTAGTTTGAAGTTAGAAAGGCACTCTTCAAATGTTGTTTTTGAATAGTTCGTTCTCAGTAGTCTAATTGCTTCGCCTTTGATAAAACCTCTTTTTACGCCTGGAGGATGACAAGAGGTAAAGTACATTGAAAGGTTTCAGTCGGTTTGTAGTGTGTCTTGATGTCCAGGATGGATTCGCTTTTAAACCTTTCCCCTTTGAATACAACTGTATCAGGGAAAGTTATTTTGTTCTCTGATACTTCAGCTGTAAATTTAATGGTAGGGTGGAGTCTATTAGCTTGATCAATAAAGAGTTTGACTTCTTGTATATTGGTGTCCCAAAGGGAGAAAATGTCGTCAATGTAGCGTTTCCATACTATTGGTTTCGTATTGCTTTGTTTAATTATTCTTGTTTCAATTTCCGCCATGAAAATATTTGCAAATGACACTGCCATTGTTCCCATAGCGGTTCCATGAGTTTGGAGATAATTTTCGCCATTGAACTGAAACGAATTTTCCTTTAGGATTAAAACAAGCATTTCATTTAGGAAACGTGTAGGTATCGGAGGGTTGTTATTGTGGAAAGTTTCGTATACTTTGCATACCACTTCTATTCCTTCCTCCTGTGGAATGTTTGTATACAAGTAGTGACATCCATTGAAACTAGAATTGTATCCTGGCCCATTTTAGTTTTCTCTATGAATTTGATGAAATCGGTTGTATCCTTAATATAGGATAGTTGTTGTGAGCGATAGGCTGAAGCAGACTATCCACAAAAGAAGATATTCTCTCCGTAGGGCCTTCACAGCCCGAGATGATGAGCCTGCCGACCGGTTTAGGTTTGTGGATTTTCGTTAGCGTGTAGAATATTGGTAATCTTGGCGGTTTGGGAGTTTGTAAAAGCCATTTTTTTGACATGTCGTCTATGTGCTTGCCCAGATGTAGCAGAGAGATAAGTTTGTTAACTACCTCTTGTGTGTCTACAACCATCGGTATTTTGAGAGGTTGGTAGTGCTCTCTAATGCACTATGGCCTCGTTTATTTTGTCCGTTTTATTCGTGAGAACTGTTGTTGTTCCTTTATCTGCCTTTTTAAGGTTTATGTCAGAGTTTGTTTTAAGTTCAGTGATGGCTTTGACCTCGCTAACATGACAAATTATTTTTTGGCTTTGTAATTTTAATCTCGGAGAGTTGTATATACTCTCCAAATAGCTCTAAAGGGCAACGGATGGTTGAACTGGTGGAATCCAATTCGATTTGACGTGAAATGAATGCGTTTTTTTTTTATTTCGGCCGTGAAAGATATATTGGAGGCGTATTCGCCTCGCAAATTTTTCAAAATCCCGCAAGAGTTATTGCCTTCAGTTTTAGTTTCGTTTGTCACGGGTGTTGGGATGAATTTGGGTCCCCTTGATAACGCGTTGACCTTGCTGTCAGTTAGCCGATGGCTTGAGAAGTTTTAAAGATATTTTTCATTTATCTCCCTTTCTGTGGCTGCCTGCCTTTTTTTCATGTTTCTCCTACGCTTATTGCGTCTTTTGTTCTTAGATAAGAAATCGCTCTTGTGTATACGGCTAGTTCTGCCATTTCGAAGGTCAGAGAACACACGGTTATAAGCTTCAACTGGTTTATTTTAAATAATAGTATAGGAAGGCCCCAAGAATGTTTTGAATTTTTGAAACGCCAAGAGCGCTATTTTTAATAGGCACTTTGGCAGATTTTATATATTAAATAACGACCACAATAGGACTTCTCCTTCTGCATGAATTTTTTTTCTTTGCCTTGAACTTTGCACGAATTTTTTTTCCTGGCATTTTCCCTTGCACGAATTTTTTTTTTTTTCCCCATCCCCCCATCACTTTTCTAATGGTCCGTCCCTTAGTAGTTGCAACTAAGTAGTTGCAACCAACCCCTCCCCCACCCCTTAAAGTTTGTCTGGTGTTACAATATTTCTCTGCAAAATAAAGTAAATATTATGGGTAATAGCGAAGATGGGGATCTGTGACCTAATCTAAAATAGATGGCCATCTTGGATTTTACTTGAAATTCTTCGAAAAAGTGCGGAAATTGTACAATATGATATAATTAATCATCGTGCTGCTTTTTGGTAGCATTTGTACATTTTTTCGTTAAAAAAGATAAAAAATGTCGTGGTCTCATGCTACTTATGACGTCTTATCTCGTCGCCATTGTACGTCCAATAGATAGAGGGACAGTATCGCGCTACGCACACGCTTGCAAAAATCTTTCCATTGCTTGGCTAAAGTCATTAAAAAGCCTAAATTAACAATTTGCAGAAATACGTAAGGTACACAAGCATGCGCACAGCGCGATACAGTCAATTTAACTCGTTAAAGTTAATTCAGAACAGCTTTCTAATGATAATGATTCAGTCAAGGTGGCAAGCATGGCACGCTGACCTGGCCTAATAAACATGTTTGCAATGTTTTAACATTAAAAATAAAGTTTTAAAGGCGTGTTCAGTACTCACTAGCTGGGGATGGACTTGCAGTAACTGAAATATGAAAAAAAAAAAGAAATGTTAAGAGCGGGACTCTTTATCACAACATGGTTGTTAATGCCATTACGACAATGAATATTTTACTTTTCTCATTTTCCAAGAGAGTATATATTACTGATCACAAATGAATTTAAATTAAGCTGTACTTCGAGGAGAATTGAATGGCCCTATTCTCCACGCGCGAGAGAGATAGGATAGATTATGATGTACTTAAAAAGGCTCCACAAATCATAGTATGCTCCAAACTACTAAAAAGTAAGGGGAACGTTTTCTTGCGAAGCTACTAAAGGAAGGTTTCAGATGGCTCTTTCTCCCATCTACACCGCACCATAATCTCCACCGATATTTGTTTGTTGCTTATCACGAAGGTAGAACTCTCCACCCTCACTTCACTCAATCCCAAGACAATTCGCCCACGCACGTTTGTGTTCCTTCTTACCATATATTGCAGTACTGGTAGGCATGGATGCTGCAGTGTTGGTAGACACAGGTGCTGCAGTGTTGGTAGACACGGGTGATGCAGTGCTGGCAGACACGGGTGTTGCAGTGCTGGTAGACATGGGTGTTGCAGTGCTGGTAGACACAGGTGCTGCATTGCTGGTAGACACGGGTGCTGCAGTGCTGGTGTACACGGATGCTGCAGTGCTGGTAGACAAGGCTGTTGTAGTGCTGACAGACACAGGTGCTGCAGTGCTGGCAGACACGGATGTTGCAGTAATGGCAGACACGGGTGCTGCGGTACTGGTAGACACGGGTGCTGCAGTGCTGCTGGACACGGATCCTACAGTGCTGGTGGACACGGATGCTGCAGTGCTGGTAGACACGGATGTTGCAGTGCTTGTAGACGCGGGTGCGGCAGTGCTGATAAACACGGGACTTGGAATGTTGGTATATGGCGGTGTTGAAAATGTCTCATATACAGATGTTGTAGGAATGACAGCGACAGTCTGGTTGTTACAGTTGTCGCCCGTACAGCACTCAATATTACAGTCCAGCAAGGTCCAGTTTTGAGGCTGAGCATTAAAGGCGGAGGCAAGGTCTGCACAAGCTGCTGCTTTGTCTGTATTACAGCAATGATAACAACAGTATTTCAATATTACTCCAATAATAATTGAGCTATGACAATGATGTTTTGTTGTGCAATCAAAGATTCTGCTTTTATGTGATATCATATCAACTACGATGTAGATATTACGTGCTCATCTCTTAAAACGCACTATATTGAACGTTTATGATCGCCCATGTCACAAAATAACATAACTGACTCAACATTGAAAGACTGTTTCAACATATTAATGGAATATTCAAAATTGTAGAAACGCGCATGCATGCATGGATAATTATTGGGCTGATTCATAGGATCCGCGAATCCCCAGGTTACTTATCAGTACCTGCAACGAATGTCATGCGCTCGATAAAGTAACGAAGATAACATTTTCTAACCTGTGCAGTTGATACACCCACGTGCAATGCCCGTGTGAATAACCTGAGATCCGTAAAACTTGTATCTTCCTGCAGCTGTGTAACAGTGAGTTTTACCAACGTTGGGAAATATTTTAAAAGAACAAGGTATGACACTCTGCTGATCGATACACGTCTCGACGTCATCTCCGCTACAAAAATTACATGTTGGGCTGACAGCTGCGAAAACAAAGAAGTGACATTAGTGTCTGAGCTCCAACATCATTTCTAGGTTAAGGGATATAACAACATTGGAAGCATTTCCCGTCGTCTATTTTTAGAAGAAAAAATGAGTCAAATAGGGTTTCCTATATATTAAATTTAAACTGAATTTTATTCCGAGAAATACTATACAAATAAAAGAACGTACCAAACATGTTGGCTTTCTCATGTTAAGCTGACAAAAGACAATCTCGCGAACGGACCGTTTCACTTCCAACTTCCCCATAACGCATTCAGTAGTCTAACATTTAAAACATCTTGATGTAGATTTTTCACAAACAAAAAAAAAGACAACCAGCGAAACGTGTCAGAAGAATCAGTCTAGAATCATTCTTGTTCTTAAATAGATAATTCAATTTTAAATTTGCCTGCATGAGTTTAGTTATACTCATGTGAAAGTTTGTATTTCTTGTTACATGTCTAAGTATATTACCATGTGCCCCAGTGGTTGGGCTAATAGCTGATGGAGTAGTATGCCCAGGTATTGTAGGAATGACAGTAAAGTTCTGATTGTTACATTTGTTGCCAGTACAGCAGGTAATATTACAATCCAGTAATGTGGCGTTTACTATGTTTAGCGCATGGAGGGAGGAATTTAAGGCTTCACATGCTGCTGCCTTGTCTGCAGTAAAAGAAACAAAAAACATGTAAGTTTTTGCAATATTTGCAGTGTATTAGAAACATAAGTATTATGTACAAGTATATGTACGTGTAGTAGATAACATTGTGACCGAAAAGCCCTGTCGAAGGGAGTCTCAATAAAGTATGTATGTATGTATATGTATGTATGTATGTAAGTTGTAATGAACGTAACACGTATCAACAACAGTTATTACCAGAAGTATTTTTATATTACTGACATTATTTTTATGTTGAATACAAGTCTCTTACCCCGACTCGACTAATACGTTACCTAGCAATCAAACGAAAGTTGATTGACGGTAATCTTGTCTACAATGCAAACACCCTTATCTCGATAAAAGATAAACAGTCAAGGTCTTTTCCATTAAAAAAAAGAAAAAGAAATAAATATAAAATACGGCGTCAATACAGTAGCAGATCTCCGATATCCGAAAGAACAAAGAAAATCATTTATCTGAGAACAACAACGCGAGGTACACACGGCTAATGTTCAAAAGCCTATAAAGTTTCTTTTTCTCTATCGAGGGATACCATTGATTACCATTGATTACCATTGATAACCATTGATTAGTGACGGTACAACAATTAGCATTTTGACAGCAAGGTACGGTAAACCTTTTATCCGAACGGATCCTTAACGGTGAAGCTAATGTTTGTTTAGACCCTTATTTCGTCATTTGACGCTTAACAGCAAAAAATCCGTTTATTAAGTTCACATCATTTAGAGTTTCTTACCCGTGCAGTTGATGCATCCCTTTAATTGCACACTCTGAATATGCTCAAATCCACGATACTTTAATTTTCCTACAGCTGTGTAACAGTGAGTTGTACCAATGTTTGGGAATGAGTTTGGGATTATAGAACAAGGCAACTCAATACTGTTACACGGGATTAAGCCTTCGATTCCGTAGCACCAGTTACACGTTGTTTGGTTGGCTAAAGCTGTTAAAACAAAGAAGTGAAATTAATGGCTCCCTTACGGTTTGAAAAATAAGACATTTCCAAGCATCTTCCTTTGTCTATTTACTTTTCTTTTACATTTTTGAGTATACTGCACATGTGCGCGTAGAAACTATGCTATCGACGGGTTCACAGGGAGCTTGTTAACCGGAAGTTTGTTAAAAGAAATTTGTTAACAATAGAAGCACCAAAATCAGAATGATATCTGTAACAATCATCAACAAGCAGCCGTAAAGAGATCAAATTTCAAATTCACAAAGGTTAAAAGAAATAGCACGAGACCTGAATCACGCTAAGACGCCGACACTTTAAACATTTCAACCTATCAATCTTTAAATATGTTTTCTTTTAGACGTGAAATTGATGAAACATTGGCCGAAGAAAATGAGACAAGATAATAAAGGCCTTCAGTGACAGCCGCGTGGGTTATGAATATCATTGCTTCCCCACATAATGCAACTTAGTATTGACATGACATTAGTGGCTGAGCTCCACCAGCCTTTGTAGGTTTAGGAAATTACAACATTTAAAGCATTTCCTTCCTCTAATTTTAGAAGTGTAGCACATCAAAGACGCTTTCTTACTTACGGAAAATGAACATTGAGAAATGCTTCACCCAAACCGGAATCTCATGTTAAGCTGACAAAAAAACAATCTCACCAACGGACCCTTGTACCTCCCAACCTCTCCGTAAGCCATTCAACAGTCTAACATTGAAAACATCTTGATGTAGATTTTTCACAAACACAATAAAAGACAACCAGCTAAACGTGTCAGGAGAATCATTCTTGTAGTTAAATAGAGAATTCAATTTTAAATTTGCCTGCATGAGTTAGTTATACTCATATGAAAGTTTGCATTTCTTATTACATGTCTAAGTATATTACCATGTGCCCCAGTTGTTGGGCTAATAGCTGATGGAGTAGTATACCCAGGTATTGCACGAATAACAGTAAAGTTCTGGTAACTACAGTAACTACACCAATTTTTCACAAACACAATAAAAGACAACCCAGCTAAACGTGACATTTCGTGTTCTTGTAGTTAAATAGGAAATTCAATTTTAAATTGCCTGCATGAGTTAGTTATACTCATCTGAAAGTTTGCATTTCTTATTACATGTCTAAGTATATTACCATGTGCCCCAGTGGTTGGGCTAATAGCTGATGGAGTAGTATGCCCAGGTATTGTACGAATAACAGTAAAGTTCTGGTAACTACAGTAACTACACCAACTACACCAACTATACTATAACTACACTAAATACCGCTTAGAGCAGTGCAAGTAGTGTTCTATATTCGTGACGGTAGTCATGAATGTATTACCAAAGTTCTGATTGTTACAATTGTTGCCAGTACAGCAGGTAATATCACAATCCAGTAATGTGGCGTTTACGTTTAGCGCAGGGAGGGAGGAATTTAAGGCCTCACATGCTGCTGCCTTATCTGCAAAAAGAAGAAAAAATGTAATTTTTTGCAGTATTTGCATTCTATTACAAACATAAGGAGGGTGAAATGAAACATGTTTCAGAAACAGTTATTCCCAGAACCGTCTCTTTTACTGACATTTTGTGTTGAATACATATTGTGTCACCTCGACTAATACTTTTCGAAGCAATCAAACGGAAGTTTACTTACGATTAACATGCATTTTTACAAAGCAAAATAAGTTCTCTCGATAAAAGATAAACAGTCAATACTTTTATCATTAGAAAATTTTTGAAAAAGAAAAAAAAATATCACTGGAAAATGGCATCCAAAATGCAGCAGATCTCCCAAGTCCGAAAGAACAAAGAGACGCATCTAACTGAGAACAACAACGCGCGGTACGGATAATGTTCAAACGCCTAGAAAGTTGTCAGTCCTTTTTCAAAAGGCGTCGCAATATTTATTGAATGGTTCTGCGTACGTTGTCTTGCGTTTCCAAAGTAAACTTGAAGCTAATGTTTGTTTAGACCATTATTTCGTCATTTGACGTTTAACAGCAAAAAAATCCGTTTATTAAGTTCACATCATTTAGAGTTTCTTACCTGTGCAGTTGATGCATCCCTTTAATTGCACACTCTGAATATGCTCTAATCCACGATACTTTAATCTTGCTACAGCTGCGTAACAGTGAGTTGTACCAACGTTTGGGAACGAGTTTGGGATTAAAGAACAAGGCAACTCAACACTGTTACACGGGATTAAGCCTTCGATTCCGTAGCACCAGTTACACGTTGTTTGGTTGACTAAAGCTGTTAAAACAAAGAAGTGAAATTAATGGCTCCCTTACGGTTTGAAAAATAAGACATTTCCAAGCATCTTCCTTTGTCTATTTAGTTTTCTTTTACATTTTTGTGTATACTGTGACATGTGCGCCTGGACACTATGCTATCGACAGGTTCACAGGGAGCTTGTTAACCGGTAGTTTGTTAACAGAAATTTGTTAACAATAGAAGCACCAAAATCAGAATGATATCTGTAACAATCATCAACAGGCAGCCGTAAAGAGATCAAATTTCAAATTCACAAAGGTTAAAAGATATAGCACAAGACCCGAATCACGCTAAGACGCCGACACTTTAAACATTACAACCTATCAATCTTTAAATATGTTTTCTTTTAGACGTAAAATTGATGAAACATTGGCCGAAGAAAATGAGACAAGATAATAAAGGCCTTCAGTGACAGCCGCGTGGGTTATGAATATCATTGCTTCCCCACATAATGCAACTTAGTATTGACATGACATTAGTGGCTGAGCTCCACCAGCCTTTGTAGGTTTAGGAAATTACAACATTTAAAGCATTTCCTTCCTCTAATTTTAGAAGTGTAGCACATCAAAGACGCTTTCTTACTTACGGAAAATGAACATTGAGAAATGCTTCACCCAAACCGGAATCTCATGTTAAGCTGACAAAAAAACAATCTCACCAACGGACCCTTGTACCTCCCAACCTCTCCGTAAGCCATTCAACAGTCTAACATTGAAAACATCTTGATGTAGATTTTTCACAAACACAATAAAAGACAACCAGCTAAACGTGTCAGGAGAATCATTCTTGTAGTTAAATAGAGAATTCAATTTTAAATTTGCCTGCATGAGTTAGTTATACTCATATGAAAGTTTGCATTTCTTATTACATGTCTAAGTATATTACCATGTGCCCCAGTTGTTGGGCTAATAGCTGATGGAGTAGTATACCCAGGTATTGCACGAATAACAGTAAAGTTCTGGTAACTACAGTAACTACACCAATTTTTCACAAACACAATAAAAGACAACCCAGCTAAACGTGACATTTCGTGTTCTTGTAGTTAAATAGGAAATTCAATTTTAAATTGCCTGCATGAGTTAGTTATACTCATCTGAAAGTTTGCATTTCTTATTACATGTCTAAGTATATTACCATGTGCCCCAGTGGTTGGGCTAATAGCTGATGGAGTAGTATGCCCAGGTATTGTACGAATAACAGTAAAGTTCTGGTAACTACAGTAACTACACCAACTACACCAACTATACTATAACTACACTAAATACCGCTTAGAGCAGTGCAAGTAGTGTTCTATATTCGTGACGGTAGTCATGAATGTATTACCAAAGTTCTGATTGTTACAATTGTTGCCAGTACAGCAGGTAATATCACAATCCAGTAATGTGGCGTTTACGTTTAGCGCAGGGAGGGAGGAATTTAAGGCCTCACATGCTGCTGCCTTATCTGCAAAAAGAAGAAAAAATGTAATTTTTTGCAGTATTTGCATTCTATTACAAACATAAGGAGGGTGAAATGAAACATGTTTCAGAAACAGTTATTCCCAGAACCGTCTCCTTTACTGACATTTTGTGTTGAATACATATTGTGTCACCTCGACTAATACTTTTCGAAGCAATCAAACGGAAGTTTACTTACGATTAACATGCATTTTTACAAAGCAAAATAAGTTCTCTCGATAAAAGATAAACAGTCAATACTTTTATCATTAGAAAATTTTTGAAAAAGAAAAAAAATATCACTGGAAAATGGCATCCAAAATGCAGCAGATCTCCCAAGTCCGAAAGAACAAAGAGACGCATCTAACTGAGAACAACAACGCGCGGTACGGATAATGTTCAAACGCCTAGAAAGTTGTCAGTCCTTTTTCAAAAGGCGTCGCAATATTTATTGAATGGTTCTGCGTACGTTGTCTTGCGTTTCCAAAGTAAACTTGAAGCTAATGTTTGTTTAGACCATTATTTCGTCATTTGACGTTTAACAGCAAAAAAAATCCGTTTATTAAGTTCACATCATTTAGAGTTTCTTACCTGTGCAGTTGATGCATCCCTTTAATTGCACACTCTGAATATGCTCTAATCCACGATACTTTAATCTTGCTACAGCTGCGTAACAGTGAGTTGTACCAACGTTTGGGAACGAGTTTGGGATTAAAGAACAAGGCAACTCAACACTGTTACACGGGATTAAGCCTTCGATTCCGTAGCACCAGTTACACGTTGTTTGGTTGACTAAAGCTGTTAAAAACAAAGAAGTGAAATTAATGGCTCCCTTACGGTTTGAAAAATAAGACATTTCCAAGCATCTTCCTTTGTCTATTTAGTTTTCTTTTACATTTTTGTGTATACTGTGACATGTGCGCCTGGACACTATGCTATCGACAGGTTCACAGGGAGCTTGTTAACCGGTAGTTTGTTAACAGAAATTTGTTAACAATAGAAGCACCAAAATCAGAATGATATCTGTAACAATCATCAACAGGCAGCCGTAAAGAGATCAAATTTCAAATTCACAAAGGTTAAAAGATATAGCACAAGACCCGAATCACGCTAAGACGCCGACACTTTAAACATTACAACCTATCAATCTTTAAATATGTTTTCTTTTAGACGTAAAATTGATGAAACATTGGCCGAAGAAAATGAGACAAGATAATAAAGGCCTTCAGTGACAGCCGCGTGGGTTATGAATATCATTGCTTCCCCACATAATGCAACTTAGTATTGACATGACATTAGTGGCTGAGCTCCACCAGCCTTTGTAGGTTTAGGAAATTACAACATTTAAAGCATTTATTTCGTCTAATTTTAGAAGTGTAGCGCATCAAAGACGATTTCTTACTTACGGAAAATGAACATTGAAAAATGCTTCACCCAAACCGGAATCTCATGTTAAGCTGACAAAAAACAATTTCACCAACGGACTCTTGTATCTCCCAACCTCTTCGTAAGCCATTCAACAGTCTAACATTGAAAACATCTTGATGTAGATTTTTCTCAAACACAATAAAAGACAACCAGCTAAACGTGACATTTCGTGTTCTTGTATTTAAATAGAGAATTCAATTTTAAATTTGCCTGCATGAGTTAGTTATACTCATATGAAAGTTTGCATTTCTTATTACACGTCTAAGTATATTACCATGTGCCCCAGTGGTTGGGCTAATAGCTGATGGAGTAGTATGCCCAGGTATTGTACGAATAACAGTAAAGTTCTGGTAACTACAGTAACTACACCAACTACACCAGCTACACCAACTACACCAACTATACTAACTACAGTAAATACTGCTTAGAGCAGTACAAGCAGTGTTCTATATTCGTGACGGTAGTCATGAATGTATTACCAAAGTTCTGATTGTTACAATTGTTGCCAGTACAGCAGGTAATATCACAATCCAGTAATGTGGCGTTTACGTTTAGCGCAGGGAGGGAGGAATTTAAGGCCTCACATGCAGCTGCCTTATCTGCAAAAAGAAGAAAAAAATGTAATTTTTTTGCAGTATTTGCACTCTATTACAAACATAAGGAGGGTGAAATGAAATATGTTTCAGAAACAGTTATTCCCAGAACCGTCTCCTTTACTGACATTTTGTGTTGAATACATATTGTGTCACCTCGACTAATACTTTTCGAAGCAATCAAACGGAAGTTTACTTACGATTAACATGCATTTTTACAAAGCAAAATAAGTTCTCTCGATAAAAGATAAACAGTCAATACTTTTATCATTAGAAAATTTTTGAAAAAGAAAAAAAATATCACTGGAAAATGGCATCCAAAATGCAGCAGATCTCCCAAGTCCGAAAGAACAGAGAGACGCATCTAACTGAGAACAACAACGCGCGGTACGGATAATGTTCAAACGCCTAGAAAGTTGTCAGTCCTTTTTCAAAAGGCGTCGCAATGTTTATTGAATGGTTCTGCGTACGTTGTCTTGCGTTTCCAAAGTAAACTTGAAGCTAATGTTTGTTTAGACCCTTATTTCGTCATTTGACGTTAAACAGCAAAAAAATCCGTTTATTAAGTTCACATCATTTAGAGTTTCTTACCTGTGCAGTTGATGCATCCCTTTAATTGCACACTCTGAATATGCTCTAATCCACGATACTTTAATCTTCCTACACCTGTGTAACAGTGAGTTGTACCAAGGTTTGGGAACGAGTTTGCGATTATAGAACAAGGCAACTCAACACTGTTACACGGGATTAAGCCCTCGATTCCGTAGCACCAGTTACACGTTGTTTGGTTGACTAAAGCTGTTCAAACAAAGAAGTGAAATTAGTGGCTCCCTTACAGTTTGAAAAATAAGACATTTCCAAGCATCTTCCTTTGTCTATTTAGTTTTCTTTTACATTTTTGTGTATACTGTGACATGTGCGCCTAGACACTATGCTATCGACGGGTTCACAGGGAGCTTGTTAACCGGAAGTTTGTTAACAGAAATTTGTTAATAATAGAAGCACCAAAATCAGAATGATATCTGTAACAATCATCAGCGCAGCTGTAAAGAGATCAAATTTCAAATTCACAAAGGTTAAAAGAAATAGCACAAGACCTGAATCACGCTAAGACGCCGACGCTTTAAACATTGCAACCTATCAATCTTTAAATATGTTTTCTTTTAGACGTGAAATTGATAAAACATTGGCCGAAGAAGATGAGACAAGATAATAAAGGCCTTCAGTGACAGCCGCGTGGGTTATGAATATCATTGCTTCCCCACATAATGCAACTTAGTATTGACATGACATTAGTGGCTGAGCTCCACCAGCCTTTGTAGGTTTGGGAAATTACAACATTTAAAGCATTTCCTTCGTCTAATTTTAGAAGTGTAGCGCATCAAAGACGCTTTCTTACTTACGGAAAATGAACATCGAGAAATGCTTCACCCAAACCGGAATCTCATGTTAAGCTGACAAAAAATAATCTCACCAACGGACCCTTGTACCTCCCAACCTCTCCATAAGCCATTCAACAGTCTAACATTGAAAACATCTTGATGTAGATTTTTCACAAACACAATAAAAGACAACCAGCTAAAAGTGTCAGGAGAATCATTCTTGTAGTTAAATTTGCCTGCTGAGTTAGTTATACTCATATGTAAGTTTGCATTTCTTGTTACATGTCTAAGTATATTACCATGTGCCCCAGTGGTTGGTTGAGCTAATAGCTTATGGAGTAGTATGCCCAGGTATTGTACGAATGACAGTAAAGTTCTGGTAACTACAGTAACTACACCAACTACACCAGCTACACCAACTACACCAACTATACTAACTACAGTAAATACTGCTTAGAGCAGTACAAGCAGTGTTCTATATTCGTGACGGTAGTCATGAATGTATTACCAAAGTTCTGATTGTTACAATTGTTGCCAGTACAGCAGGTAATATCACAATCCAGTAATGTGGCGTTTAGGTTTAGCGCAGGGAGGGAGGAATTTAAGGCCTCACATGCTGCTGCCTTATCTGCAAAAAGAAGAAAAAATGAATTTTTTTGCAGTATTTGCACTGTATTACAAACATAAGGAGGGTGAAATGAAACATGTTTCAGGAACAGTTATTCCCAGAACCGTCTCCTTTACTGATATTTTGTGTTGAATACATATTGTGTCACCTCGACTAATACTTTTCGAAGCAATCAAACGGAAGTTTACTTACGATTAACATGCATTTTTACAAAGCAAAATACGTTCTCTCGATAAAAGATAAACAGTCAATACTTTTACTATTAGAAAATGTTTAAAAAAGAAAAAAAATATCACTGGAAAATGGCATCCAAAATGCAGCAGATCTCCCCAGTCCGAAAGAACAAAGAGACGCATCTAACTGAGAACAACAACGCGCGGTACGGATAATGTTCAAACGCCTAGAAAGTTGTCAGTCCTTTTTCAAAAGTCGTCGCAATGTTTATTGAATGGTTCTGCGTACGTTGTCTTGCGTTTCCAAAGTAAACTTGAAGCTAATGTTTGTTTAGACCCTTATTTCGTCATTTGACGTTAAACAGCAAAAAACTCCGTTTGTTAAGTTCACATCATTTAGAGTTTCTTACCTGTGCAGTTGATGCATCCCTTTAATTGCACACTCTGAATATGCTCTAATCCACGATACTTTAATCGTCCTACACCTGTGTAACAGTGAGTTGTACCAAGGTTTGGGAACGAGTTTGGGATTATAGAACAAGGCAACTCAACACTGTTACACGGGATTAAGCCCTCGATTCCGTAGCACCAGTTACACGTTGTTTGGTTGGCTAAAGCTGTTCAAACAAAGAAGTGAAATTAGTGGCTCCCTTACAGTTTGAAAAATAAGACATTTTCAAGCATTTTTTTTTCTATTAAGTTTTCTTTTATATTTTTGTTTATACTGCACATGTGCGCGTAGACACTATGCTATCGACGGGTTTACAGGGAGCTTGTTAACCGGAAGTTCGTTAACGGGAATTTGTTAGAAACAAACATCAGCGACAACATCAGAATGATATCTATAACAATTATCAACAGGCAGCCGTAAAGAGATCAAATATCAAATTCGTATTAAAGGTTAAAAAAAATGGCACGAGACCTAAATTACGCTAAGACCTTTCCACGCTTTCTACAGACTAAATTGTGTAAAAGACGACATTTCAAACATTAAAACCTCTCATTCTTTAAATATGTTTTCTTTTAGACGTGAAACTGATGAAGCATTGGCCGAATAAGATGAGCAAGATGATAATGAAGTGACTGTCGCGTGGGTAGTGAATATCATTGCTTCCCCGTGTGACTTAGTATAGAGATGAAATTAGTGGCAGAGCTCCAGCACAGATTATTGTAGGTTTAGGAAATAACAACATTTAAAGAATTTCCCTTCGCTTAATTTTACAGCTGCGTGCGTTATGAAGTCATTGCTTCCCCACATGTGACTTCGTATAGAGATAACATCAGTGGCCGAGCTTTCTTAATTTGTAGGTTTGGGAACAACATTTAAAGCATTTTCCTTCGTCTAATTATACAAGTGATAGCGCATCAAAGACGCTTTCGTACTTGATACTTATACATAATGGAACATTGAGAAATACTTCACCAAACCAGAATCTAACATTCAAGGCAACCTTTTCAATGTTAAGCTGATAAGGAATGATCTCTCCAATAGGACCTCACCTAATTCTCTAATGGGTCATACATGAAGAGGGCTATTTATAAGCAACAGTGTTACGTTTTCATACATTACCATTTGCCTCAGTGGTTGGGCTTATATCTGAAGGAGTGGTATACACAGGGGTTGTAGGAATGACAGTGACAGTCTGGTTGTTACAGTTGTCGCCCGTACAGCACTCAATATTACAGTCCAGCAAGGTCCAGTTTTGAGGCTGAGCATTAAAGGCGGAGGTAAGGTCTGCACAAGCTGCTGCTTTGTCTGTATTACAGCAATGATAACAACAGTATTTCAATATGACTCCAATAATAATTGAGCTATGACAATGATGTTTTGTTGAGCAATCAAAGATTCTGCTTTTATGTGATATCATATCAACTACGATGTGGATATTACGTGCTCATCTCTTAAAACGCACTATATTGAACGTTTATGATCGCCCATGTCACAAAATAACATAACTGACTCAACATTGAAAGACTGTTTCAACATATTAATGGCATATTCAAAATTGTAGAAACGCACATGCATGCATGGATAATTATTGGGCTGATTCATAGGATCCGCGAATCCCCAGGTTACTTATCAGTACTTGCAACGAATGTCATGCGCTTGATAAAGTAACGAAGATAACATTTTCTAACCTGTGCAGTTGATACACCCACGTGCAATGCCCGTGTGAATAACCTGAGATCCGTAAAACTTGTATCTTCCTGCAGCTGTGTAACAGTGAGTTTTACCAACGTTGGGAAATGTTTTAAAAGAACAAGGTACGATAACCTGCTGATCGTTACACGTCTCGACGTCATCTCCGCTACAAAAATTACATGTTGGGCTGCCAGCTGTGAAAACAAAGAAGTGACATTAGTGTCTGAGCTCCAACATCATTTCTAGGTTAAGGGATATAACAACATTGGAAGCATTTCCATATGTCTATTTTTAGAAGAAAAAATGAGTCAAATAGGGTTTCCTATATATTAAATTTAAACTGAATTTTATTCCAAGAGATACTATACAAATACAAGAATGTACCAAACATGGTGGCTTTCTCATGTTAAGCTGACAAAAGACAATCTCACCAACAGACCCTTGCACCTCCCAACTTCCCCATTACGCATTCAGTAGTCTAACATTTAAAACATCTTAATGTAGATTTTTCACAAAAAACAAAAAGACAACCAGCTAAACGTGTCAGGAGAATCATTCTTGTTCTTAAATAGATCATTCAATTTTAAATTTGCCTGCATGAGTTTAGTTATACTCATGTGAAAGTTTGTATTTCTTGTTACATGTCTAAGTATATTACCATGTGCCCCAGTGGTTGGGCTAATAGCTGATGGAGTAGTATGCCCAGGTATTGTAGGAATGACAGTAAAGTTCTGATTGTTACATTTGTTGCCAGTACAGCAGGTAATATTACAATCCAGTAATGTGGCGTTTACTATGTTTAGCGCATGGAGGGAGGAATTTAAGGCTTCACATGCTGCTGCCTTGTCTGCAGTAAAAAGAAACAAAAAACATGTAAGTTTTTGCAATATTTGCAGTGTATTAGAAAAAAAAGTATTAATATGTACAAGTACGTGTAGTAGATAACATTGTGACGGAAAAGCCCTGTCGAAGGGAGTCTCAATAAAGTATGTATGTATGTATGTATGTATGTTGTAATGAACGTAACACGTTTCAGCAACAGTTATTACCAGAAGTATTTTTACTGACATTATTTTTGTATTGAATACAAGTCTGTTACCCCGACTAGACTAATACGTTACGTAGCAATCAAACGAAAGTTGATTGACGATAATCTTGTCTACAATGCAAACACCCTTCTCTCGATAAAAGATACACAGTCAAGGTCTTTTCCTTTAAAAAAAAAGAAAAAGAAATAAATTTACAATACGGCGTCAATACAGTAGCAGATCCCCGATATCCGAAAGAACAAAGAAAATCATTTATCTGAGAACAACAACGCGAGGTACAAATTAAACGGCTAATGTTCAAAAGCCTATAAAGTTTCTTTTTCTCTATTGAGGGATACCATTGATTACCATTGATAACCATTGATTAGTGACGGTACAACAATTAGCATTTTGACAGCTAGGTACGGTTAACCTTTTATCCAACGGATCCTTAACGGTGAAGCTAACGTTTGTTTAGACCCTTATTTCGTCATTTGACGCTTAACAGCAAAAAATCCGTTTCTTAAGTTCACATCATTTAGAGTTTCTTACCTGTGCAGTTGATGCATCCCTTTAATTGCACACTCTGAATAGGCTCTAATCCACGATACTTTAATCTGCCTACAGCTGTGTAACAGTGAGTTGTACCAGCGTTTGGGAACGAGTTTGGGATTATAGAACAAGGCAACTCAATACTGTTACACGGGATTAAGCCCTCGATTCCAAAGCACCGGTTACACGTTGTTTGGTTGGCTAAAGCTGTTCAAACAAAGAAGTGAAATTAATGGCTCCCTTACGGTTTGAAAAATTAGACATTTCCAAGCATCTTCCTTTGTCTATTTACTTTTCTTTTACATTTTTGTGTATACTGCACATGTGCGCCTAGACACTATGCTATCGACGGGTTCACAGGGAGCTTGTTAACCGGAAGTTTGTTAACATAAAAATTGGTAACAATAGAAGCACCAAAATCATAGTGTCCACAATTAGCTTTTAGCTAAATACCTTGACACTTTAATAAAGTTTATGTATGTATGTATGTATGTATGTATCAGAATGATATCTGTAACAATCATCATCAGGCAGCCGTAAAGAGATCAAATTTCAAATTCACAAAGGTTAAAAGAAATAGTACGAGACCTGAATCACGCTAAGACCCTTCCACACTTTCTACAGACTAAATTGTGTAAAAGCCGACACTTTAAACATTACAACCTATCAATCTTTAAATATGTTTTCTTTTAGACGTGAAATTGATGAAACATTGGCCGAAGAAGATGAGACAAGTCAATAAAGGCCTTCAGTGACAGCCGCGTGGGTTATGAATATCATTGCTTCCCCACATAATGCAACTTAGTATAGACATGACGTTAGTGACATTAGTGGCTGAGCTCGACCAGCCTTTGTAGGTTTAGGAAATTACAACATTTAAAGCATTTACTTCGTCTAATTTTAGAAGTGTAGCGCATCAAAGACGCTTTCTTACTTACGGAAAATGAACATTGAGAAATGCTTCGCCCAAACCAGAATCTCATGTTTAGCTGACAAAAAAACAACGTCACCAACGGACCCTTGTACCTCCCAACCTCTCCATAATCCATTGAACAGTCTAACATTGAAAACATCTTGATGTAGATTTTTCACAAACACAATAAAAGACAACCAGCTAAACGTGTCAGGAGAATCATTCTTGTAGTTAAATAGAGAATTCAATTTAAAATTGCCTTGCATAAGTTAGTTAATATACTCATATGAAAGTTTGCATTCCTTGTTACATGTGTAAGTATATTACCATGTGCCCCAGTTGTTGGGCTAATAGCTGATGGAGTAGTATGCCCAGGTATTGTACGAATGACAGTAAAGTTCTGTTAACTACAGTAACTACACCAACTACACCAGCTACACCAACTACACCAACTATACTAACTACAGTAAATACTGCTTAGAGCAGTACAAGCAGTGTTCTATATTCGTGACGGTAGTCATGAATGTATTACCAAAGTTCTGATTGTTACAATTGTTGCCAGTACAGCAGGTAATATCACAATCCAGTAATGTGGCGTTTAGGTTTAGCGCAGGGAGGGAGGAATTTAAGGCCTCACATGCTGCTGCCTTATCTGCAAAAAGAAGAAAAAAATGTAATTTTTTGCAGTATTTGCACTCTATTACAAACATAAGGAGGGTGAAATGAAACATGTTTCAGAAACAGTTATTCCCAGAACCGTCTCCTTTACTGACATTTTGTGTTGAATACATATTGTGTCACCTCGACTAATACTTTTCGAAGCAATCAAACGGAAGTTTACTTACAATTAACATGCATTTTTACAAAGCAAAATAAGTTCTCCCGATAAAAGATAAACAGTCAATACTTTGACCATTAGAAAATGTTTGAAAAAGAAAAAAATATCACGGGAAAATGGCACCCAAAATGCAGCAGATCTCCCAAGTCCGAAAGAACAAAGAGACGCATCCAACTGAGAACAACAACGCGCGGTACGGATAATGTTCAAACGCCTAGAAAGTTGTCAGTCCTTTTTCAAAAGGCGTCGCAATGTTTATTGAATGGTTCTGCGTACGTTGTCTTGCCTTTCCAAAGTAAACTTGAAGTTAATGTTTGTTTAGACCCTTATTTCGTCATTTGACGTTTAACAGCAAAAACATCCGTTTATTAAGTTCACATCATTTAGAGTTTCTTACCTGTGCAGTTGATGCATCCCTTTAATTGCACACTCTGAATATGCTCTAATCCACGATACTTTAATCTTCCTACACCTGTGTAACAGTGAGTTGTACCAAGGTTTGGGAACGAGTTTGCGATTATAGAACAAGGCAACTCAACACTGTTACACGGGATTAAGCCCTGGATTCCGTAGCACCAGTTACACGTTGTTTGGTTGGCTAAAGCTGTTAAAACAAAGAAGTGAAATTAATGGCTCCCTTACGGTTTGAAAAATAAGACATTTCCAATCATCTTCCTTTGTCTATTTACTTTTCTTTTACATTTTTGTGTATACTGCACATGTGCGTGTAGAAACTATGCCATCGACGGGTTCACAGGGAGCTTGTTAACCGGAAGTTTGTTAACATAAAAATTGGTAACAATAGAAGCACCAAAATCATAGTGTCCACAATTAGCTTTTAGCTAAATACCTTGACACTTTAATAAAGTTTATGTATGTATGTATGTATGTATGTATCAGAATGATATCTGTAACAATCATCATCAGGCAGCCGTAAAGAGATCAAATTTCAAATTCACAAAGGTTAAAAGAAATAGTACGAGACCTGAATCACGCTAAGACCCTTCCACACTTTCTACAGACTAAATTGTGTAAAAGCCGACACTTTAAACATTACAACCTATCAATCTTTAAATATGTTTTCTTTTAGACGTGAAATTGATGAAACATTGGCCGAAGAAGATGAGACAAGTCAATAAAGGCCTTCAGTGACAGCCGCGTGGGTTATGAATATCATTGCTTCCCCACATAATGCAACTTAGTATAGACATGACGTTAGTGACATTAGTGGCTGAGCTCGACCAGCCTTTGTAGGTTTAGGAAATTACAACATTTAAAGCATTTACTTCGTCTAATTTTAGAAGTGTAGCGCATCAAAGACGCTTTCTTACTTACGGAAAATGAACATTGAGAAATGCTTCGCCCAAACCAGAATCTCATGTTTAGCTGACAAAAAAACAACGTCACCAACGGACCCTTGTACCTCCCAACCTCTCCATAATCCATTGAATAGTCTAACATTGAAAACATCTTGATGTAGATTTTTCACAAACACAATAAAAGACAACCAGCTAAACGTGTCAGGAGAATCATTCTTGTAGTTAAATAGAGAATTCAATTTAAAATTGCCTTGCATAAGTTAGTTAATATACTCATATGAAAGTTTGCATTCCTTGTTACATGTGTAAGTATATTACCATGTGCCCCAGTTGTTGGGCTAATAGCTGATGGAGTAGTATGCCCAGGTATTGTACGAATGACAGTAAAGTTCTGTTAACTACAGTAACTACACCAACTACACCAGCTACACCAACTACACCAACTATACTAACTACAGTAAATACTGCTTAGAGCAGTACAAGCAGTGTTCTATATTCGTGACGGTAGTCATGAATGTATTACCAAAGTTCTGATTGTTACAATTGTTGCCAGTACAGCAGGTAATATCACAATCCAGTAATGTGGCGTTTAGGTTTAGCGCAGGGAGGGAGGAATTTAAGGCCTCACATGCTGCTGCCTTATCTGCAAAAAGAAGAAAAAAATGTAATTTTTTGCAGTATTTGCACTCTATTACAAACATAAGGAGGGTGAAATGAAACATGTTTCAGAAACAGTTATTCCCAGAACCGTCTCCTTTACTGACATTTTGTGTTGAATACATATTGTGTCACCTCGACTAATACTTTTCGAAGCAATCAAACGGAAGTTTACTTACAATTAACATGCATTTTTACAAAGCAAAATAAGTTCTCCCGATAAAAGATAAACAGTCAATACTTTGACCATTAGAAAATGTTTGAAAAAGAAAAAAATATCACGGGAAAATGGCACCCAAAATGCAGCAGATCTCCCAAGTCCGAAAGAACAAAGAGACGCATCCAACTGAGAACAACAACGCGCGGTACGGATAATGTTCAAACGCCTAGAAAGTTGTCAGTCCTTTTTCAAAAGGCGTCGCAATGTTTATTGAATGGTTCTGCGTACGTTGTCTTGCCTTTCCAAAGTAAACTTGAAGTTAATGTTTGTTTAGACCCTTATTTCGTCATTTGACGTTTAACAGCAAAAACATCCGTTTATTAAGTTCACATCATTTAGAGTTTCTTACCTGTGCAGTTGATGCATCCCTTTAATTGCACACTCTGAATATGCTCTAATCCACGATACTTTAATCTTCCTACACCTGTGTAACAGTGAGTTGTACCAAGGTTTGGGAACGAGTTTGCGATTATAGAACAAGGCAACTCAACACTGTTACACGGGATTAAGCCCTGGATTCCGTAGCACCAGTTACACGTTGTTTGGTTGGCTAAAGCTGTTAAAACAAAGAAGTGAAATTAATGGCTCCCTTACGGTTTGAAAAATAAGACATTTCCAATCATCTTCCTTTGTCTATTTACTTTTCTTTTACATTTTTGTGTATACTGCACATGTGCGTGTAGAAACTATGCCATCGACGGGTTCACAGGGAGCTTGTTAACCGGAAGTTTGTTAACAGAAATTTGTTAACAATAGAAGCACCAAAATCAGAATGATATCTGTAACAATCATCAACAGGCAGCCGTAAAGAGATCAAGTTTGAAATTCACAAAGGTTAAAAGAAATAGCACAAGACCTGAATCACGCTAAGACGCCGACACTTTAAACATTACAACCTATCAATCTTAAAATATGTTTTCTTTTAGACGTGAAATTGATGAAACATTGGCCGAAGAAAATGAGACAAGATAATAAAGGCCTTCAGTGACAGCCGCGTGGGTTATGAATATCATTGCTTCCCCACATAATGCAACTTAGTATTGACATGACATTAGTGGCTGAGCTCCACCAGCCTTTGTAGGTTTAGGAAATTACAACATTTAAAGCATTTACTTCGTCTAATTTTAGAAGTGTAGCGCATCAAAGACGCTTTCTTACTTACGGAAAATGAACATTGAGAAATGCTTCACCCAAACCAGAATCTCATGTTAAGCTGACAAAAGACAATCTCACCAACGGACCCTTGTACCTCACAACCTCTCCATAAGCCATTCTACAGTCTAACATTGAAAACATCTTGATGTAGATTTTTCACAAACACAATAAAAGACAACCAGCTAAACGTGTCAGGAGAATCATTCTTGTAGTTAAATAGAGAATTCAATTTAAAATTGGCTTGCATAAGTTAGTTATACTCATTTGAAAATTGGAATTCCTTGTTACATGTGTAAGTATATTACCATGTGCCCCAGTTGTTGGGCTAATAGCTGATGGAGTAGTATGCCCAGGTATTGTACGAATGACAGTAAAGTTCTGTTAACTACAGTAACTACACCAACTACACCAGCAACACCAACTACACCAACTATACTAACTACAGTAAATACTGCTTCGAGCAGTACAAGCAGTGTTCTATATTCGTGACGGTAGTCATGAATGTATTACCAAAGTTCTGATTGTTACAATTGTTGCCAGTACAGCAGGTAATATCACAATCCAGTAATGTGGCGTTTAGGTTTAGCGCAGGGAGGGAGGAATTTAAGGCCTCGCATGCTGCTGCCTTATCTGCAAAAAGAAGAAAAAATGCAATTTTTTGCAGTATTTGCACTCTATTACAAACATAAGGAGGGTGAAATGAAACATGTTTCAGAAACAGTTATTCCCAGAACCGTCTCCTTTACTGATATTTTGTGTTGAATACATATTGTGTCACCTCGACTAATACTTTTCGAAGCAATCAAACGGAAGTTTACTTACGATTAACATACATTTTTACAAAGCAAAATAAATTCTCTCGATAAAAGGTAAACAGTCAATACTTTAACCATTAGAAAATTTTTGAAAAAGAAAAAAATATCACTGGAAAATGGCATCCAAAATGGCAGCAGATCTCCCAAGTCCGGAAGAACAAAGAGACGCATCTAACTGAGAACAACAACGCGCGGTACGGATAATGTTCAAACGCCTAGAAAGTTGTCAGTGCTTTTTCAAAAGTCGTCGCAATGTTTATTGAATGGTTCTGCGTACGTTGTCTTGCGTTTCCAAAGTAAACTTGCAGTTAATGTTTGTTTAGACCCTTATTTCGTCATTTGGCTTTTAACAGAAAAAAAAAAATCCGTTTATAAAGTTCACATCATTTAGAGTTTCTTACCTGTGCAGTTGATGCATCCCTTTAATTGCACACTCTGAATATGCTCTAATCCACGATACTTTAATCTTCCTACAGCTGTGTAACAGTGAGTTGTACCAAGGTTTGGGAATGAGTTTGGGATTATAGAACAAGGCAACTCAACACTGTTACACGGGATTAAGCCCTGGATTCCGTAGCACCAGTTACACGTTGTTTGGTTGGCTAAAGCTGTTAAAACAAAGAAGTGAAATTAATGGCTCCCTTACGGTTTGAAAAATAAGACATTTCCAATCATCTTCCTTTGTCTATTTACTTTTCTTTTACATTTTTGTGTATACTGCACATGTGCGCCTAGACACTATGCTATCGACGGGTTCACAGGGAGCTTGTTAACCGGAAGTTTGTTAACAGAAATTTGTTAAAAATAGAAGCGCCAACATCAGAATGATATCTGTAACAATGATGTAATCAATAGGCAGCCGTAAAGAGATCAAATATCAAATATGCAAAGGCTAAAAAAAAAAGACACGAGACACTGAATCACGCTAAGACCTTTCCACACTTTCTACAGACTAAATTCTATAAAAGGCGACGCTTCAAACATTAAAACCTCTCATTCTTTAAATATGTTTTCTTTTAGACGTGAAATTGATGAAACATTTCTTCAGTGACAGTCGCGTGGGTAATGAATATCATTGCTTCCCCATGTGACTTAGTATTGAGATGAAATCAGTGGCTGAACTCCACCAGCGTTTGTAGGTTTAGTGATACGACAACATTGGAAGCATTTCCCTTCATTTATTTTTAGAAGAATAAACGAGTCAAATATGGTTTCCTATATATTAAATTTAAAGGGGCTATGTCGCGAGATATGTCACGCGGGCAAAAACGTCGGGGAGACATCAATCAAATTCACGCTATCGCCCTAGAATCAGGCAAAATACTTCAATTCTGCCGTGCTGTGTACTTCAAAAGATCTCAATTTTGTTCCCATATTTAAATAGCATATTTGTCTTGATTTTATTTCGGTTATTTCCAAGATTCTGAAATTTTACGCCTCAGTACATGTCAGTAGCTCAATGTCTAGAAGTTGCATTCAACATATGTTAATGAGTTGAGCATGGACGAAGGTTCTTCTCCGGTACACCTGAGATGCTGATTGTTGCGGAATCAACCCAAAAGTTGTCATATTTTTTTTCTCTTCTGCGAAAGGTGTCCTTTCAATGCTCTCAAGGTCAAGCTAGGTCATGTAGTACGCGAACGGTTCTAGCTGCCGTAGTTGTTTTGATCTGTTTTGAATAAAGTCCAGAAATTTTCATTGCTCTCTCTCAAGCGAATAAAAAAAACTATAAAATATTGGGTTTGTCTGTGGTAATAACAAATTACAAAGCGAAGTTTCTAAGCCGACCAGGTTTTAATACTGAAGCGTGCCATTTTTGTCGAGACAAACAATTTTTTTTAAAGGTTACATGTTGTTGGGCCGGCGATAGCTGCGAAAAGAAAGAGTTGAGATTTGTGGCTGAGCTCCACCAGGCTTTGTAGGTTTAGGAAATAGCAACGTTGATATTCCACAAGCATTCCTCTTCGTCCAATTTTAGAAGTAAAAACGCATCCAAAATAGTTTGATAGTAATGGAAATTAAACTGAATTTCACTTTGATTGAGATTTTCTTCACCCAATACAGAATCTACCTTAGTTCATGTTACATGGTAACCTTTTCTATGTTAAGCTCCTTACGAACGATCTCTCGTCTCGCCCACTTCCCTAGTGGTCCATGCATGAAGAGGGATATTGATGAGCAATTGTATTTATTACATGCATGCGTTTGCTTCAGTAGTTGGGCTTATTTCTGATGGAGTGGTCAGTTTCCATAGGGGTGACAGGGATTACTGTGACAGTCTGGTTGTTAAAGTTCGGAGTGCAGAGGTTGTATTTAATCAGAATGAACCAGACCTTTAGTACTTTTTAAAGCTTATTAAAATAAGATATTAACTAAGCCATTTATTTTATTAGCGGTTCTTTAGGCATTAAAAATTACTTAAATTAACGTAAAAAGGGAATCCCATAAGACAAGAAATTTGCTGGGATCTCGCGCCAAAATCGCAATGAAATTAAAATAAGAGAATTGTAATAAATTGTAATTAGACTTGGGGCGAAAAATACAAAACAACACAACACAACAAAACAAAACAATAAAACGCAAGACAAACGCAAGTAGTTTCCGTTTGCACGTTTAAGTTTAGTTCTTATTTTATCTATTACGTACCATGTGATTCAGAGGTTGGTGTAATATCAGTTGGAGTGGTGGTATGCACAGGTGCTTGAGTGGTGTTATGCACAGGTGCTGGAGCCGTTGTATGCACAGGGGTTGCGGGAACGACTGTCACATTCTGGTTGTTACAGTTGTCGCCAATACAGCACTCAATATTACATTCCACATCCAGCAAGGTCCAGTTTTGAGGCTGGGCATTGAAGGCGGCAGCAAAGGCTGCGCAGGCAGCTGCTTTGTCTACATAAATGAAATACAACACAAGTGGCATATAACAACGGTGAATCTACTTCATTCTTAATAAAAATATTGATAATCTGATTTTTACAATTTCCTCTTTTAACACCGAAATGTTTTAGTCTGAAGTTAGCACTTTTAGTATGCTGTCGATCGTTTTTGTCACAATCTGTTGTTTTCAATTTGGCCGGATTTCATAACTCCAAGTTCAGTTAGCTTATGAGCACTTACAATAAAAGATAAAACTTATCGGTGAAGCAACGAAGAGAAAGTTTCTTACCAGTGCAGTTAATACATCCTCTTGCAATGCCCGTGTGAATAACCTCAGATCCGTTCAGATACTTGTATCTTCCTGCAGCTGTGTAACAGTGAGTTGTACCGAGGTTGGGGAATAATTCTTCATAAGGCGAGCAAGGAATCTGAGTCTGGATGCTGTTACACAAGGAGACGTCATCATCCAAACCCGCATCAACGAGACAGAAATTACATGTTGTTTGTTGAATGGCAGCTGTAAAGTTAGAGGAGAGATATATACCGTTGATGTGGATCAATTATAACCCTTGCTTTTATAATTACAGTGTTTTTAACTGTCATTTCCCTTGGCCTAACCTGCCTTTAGTACTTTTTAAAGCTTATTAAAATAAGATATTAACTAAGCCATTTATTTTATTAGCGGTTCTTTAGGCATTAAAAATTACTTAAATTAACGTAGAAAGGGAATCCCATAAGACAAGAAATTTGCTGGGATCTCGCGCCAAAATCGCAATGAAATTAAAATAAGAGAATTGTAATAAATTGTAATTAGACTTTGGGCGAAAAATACAAAACAACACAACACAACACAACAAAACAAAACAATAAAACGCAAGACAAACGCAAGTAGTTTCCGTTGCACGTTTAATATTAACTAAGCCATTTATTTTATTAGCGGTTATTTAGGCATTAAAAATTACTTAAATTAACGTAAAAAGGGAATCCCATAAGACAAGAAATTTACTGGGATCTCGCGCCAAAATCGCAATGAAATTAAAATAAGAGAATTGTAATAAATTGCAATTAGACTTGGGGCGAAAAATACAAAACAAGACAACACAACACAACAAAACAATAAAACGCAAGACAAACGCAAGTAGTTGCCGTTTGCACGTTTAAGTTTAGTTCTTATTTTATCTATTACGTACCATGTGATTCAGAGGTTGGTGTAATATCAGTTGGAGTGGTGGTATGCACAGGTGCTTGAGTGGTGTTATGCACAGATACTGGAGCCGTTGTAGACACAGGGGTTGCAGGAACGACAGTCACATTCTGGTTGTTACAATTGTCGCCAATACAACACTCAATATTACATTCCACATCCAGCAAGGTCCAGTTTTGAGGCTGGGCATTGAAGGCGGCAGCAAAGGCTTCGCAGGCAGCTGCTTTGTCTACATAAATGAAATACAACACAAGTGGCATATAACAACGGTGAATCTACTACATCCTTAATAAAAATATTGATAATCTAGTTTTTGCAATTTTCCTCTTTTAACACCGAAATGCTTTAAAGTATTTTGTTCTGAAGGGAAGAGGATGAAGGGACGTACAAAATTGCCCACTGCTTTACAAACTTGTGCTGTGCACCATTCAAGTGCATTAGATTTGGTTAACACTTTTAGCCTGCCGTCGATCGTTTTTGTCACGAGTCGTTGTTTTCACTTGGGCCGCGGCTGAATAGGATTAATTCATTTCATAACTCGAAGTTCAGTTAGCTCATGAGCACTTGCAATTAATAATAAAATTTATTGACTAAGCAGCGAAGGGAAAGTTTCTCACCAGTGCAGTTAATACATCCTCTTGCAATACCCGTGTGAATAACCTCAGATCCGTTCAGATACTTGTATCTTCCTGCAGCTGTGTAACAGTGAGTTGTACCGAGGTTGGGGAATAATTCTTTATTAGGCGAGCAAGGGATCTGAGTCTGGATGCTGTTACACAAGGTGACGTCATCACCCAAACCCGCATCAACGAGACAGAAATTACATGTTGTTTGTTGAATGGCAGCTGTAAAGTTAGAGGAGAGATATATACCGTTGATGTGGATCAATTATAACCCTTGCTTTTATAATTACAGTGTTTTTAACTGTCATTTCCCTTGGCCTAACCTGCTGTACGTTATCACATCTTTTTGCTGTCTTTTGCATAAACAAAATACTTATTACGAGTTTCGTGTTGCCGCATTCAGTAAAGGATAGCTCGTATGATGTAGATGTTGTATTTAATCGGCAGGAATACAGAACGTTCTAAAATTCAGAATCCCTCCTTCACTCCTTCGAGTAAGCTTTCATAATGCAAGTTGGCTTTTTAAAGGGTCTGAATTTGGTCCAAACAATACTGAATATGCTGAATAGAACCGAATTAGCCGTCAGCAGAGATTGTAAACTGAAGAAAGCCATAGGGTGCTCAGTGACTGGCAGCATCGACTGCTCATCATCAGTACACTCGATAGCGACGTTCTGGATAGTCGGAGCTGTTAAAGCCTAGCTAAACTATACTCATCAGTTGAAGAAAAGAGGTAGTGTTGTGTTTACGTTATATCGTATTGATTTTAGTATCCTTGCTTTGTGGAAAGTTATCATGAGTTATGAATGCGATGTGCGGTTTACGTGAGAGCACCACAGGCCCGTATGAGGAAGGCAATTACTCTAAACCCAGAAACAGACTCAAGAGCTATGTTTGGGAATCAGGCAGTTTGACAAATCCTACAATAACGTACAACACTGGTAATGAATAACACTACTTCACAATAATAAGATGACTACAAATAATCAACGGCCCATCAACGAGACAAACATTTTTACAGGAAAATGAAAAGAAAGCATACGACGAGAAAAATCGTAACTGAGTGGGTGGGTTGGAAAGCAAAACTGAAAGCCGAGATAGCAATGTGCCATTCTTTAAGTGTAAGGGCTCTGGTAGCTGGTAGATAATATGTGACCTAGCAACTTGGTTTAATAATACGTATGGAGTAAAATGACTTGACGTAACGGAATTTGACTAGCTATGGATTTACCTTCCAGTAGACAGTTAATTCGCATTGGTTTTTAACACGTTAACTCCGATCCCAACAGTGTTAAAAATCAAAATTCGATCCAGAAAAATCCGGCTAAATTTCATTCTGTAAAGTATTGAGAAACAAATGGTATTCATGCAAAAGTACTGTCGAAGAGGTTTCATTTACAGCCATGCTCCGCGTGACCAGTATCCACGAGACTGAAATGGACATTTGAATGTTTCTTTGTAACGTCCGAGATTTGAATGAAACCTTGAAGATCTCGCTGGAAAACATGCACTTTGAAAGTCACAAGTTAACGGAAAAATAACTTCGCTACACACATAAAAAACCTAATATTGTTTGGATGTGTAACATTTAAAGTAAAATGATATTTTGTTGCTCTTTGGCCGTGTTTTCACGAGCGATTTTTCAAGTCGCTGAGCGAGTGACAGTCGGAAATCTCGTGAAAACAGTTGCTTGTCCAACTCGCTTGAAGTTAAGCGAGTCGGCGAACTACAATAGAATTCTCATTAAATTTAAGCCACCAAACCAGGTCGCTTAAGCTTGTCGGCAATTAAACAACAAAGAAGGGCATTGGCTGTGTTTTCACGAGGCCATTTTTATCGCTTAACATTCCTTGAAGTGATTTGTATTATCGACAGCGTTAAGCTGCTTAAATAGTTTATGCGTTTTCACGGACAAAGGACCTGGTCGCACTACAGTCAAAAACAAAAATTAGCCCGTGCAAAATGACATAAAAACAAAAACATTCCACAAAAAGCGTGTCCCACCGGAGCGGTTTCTTTTGTTTTCCTCGGTTTTTGCACGGGCTAATTTTTGTTTATGACTGTAGTGCGACCAAGCCCAAAGCTTTATTCATTTTTCTTGATATTTGTCCCTTGTTATTCGCGGAATAACAAGAAAGATGGCGGGAAACAGAGACGCTTGCAAATAAATTATTCGGCTTATGTTTATAGATGTGCTATCGCGCTTGTTCTAGGATCAAAGGAGGAGACGGTTTCAGCAAAGGCTCAAGTTGCTTGCTATTCGAATAGGAGAAGAAGAATCGAAGCCTGTTTCTTTCAGTAGAGAAGGTGGAAAATTGAAATTGTAAACATGAGGAAATGGTAGCGTGCCATTGCATTTTTGGCCAATTCAAATATTCGCGGCAAATGCAAATTATATCACTTCTGACATTTCCCGGCTGTTTGCAAATGATGCCCGATATCTTCTCTGAACTCCATTGTCAGTACATTGTACACCTCCATTGCATTAGGTAAAATTATGTATTCTAAAATATTCTATGGCATTGTTTTCTATTGTATTGTCGTTCTTTTGTGTTCTAATATTCTATTGTTTTAACAAAGGAAAATATATCGGGCACGGTATAGCTGTTTGAACGCTGGCCAAATGTGATTGGCCGAAATTAATTGCCGACAAGTTTAAGCGACCCGGTTTGGTGGCTTAAATTTAATGAGAATTCTATTGTAGTTTGCCGACTCGCTTAACTTTAAGCGAGTTGGACAACAACTGTTTTCACGAGATTTCCGACTGTCACTCGCTCAGCGACTTGAAAAATCGCTCGTGAAAACACGGCCAATGAGAATTCTATTGTAGTTCGCCAACTCGCTTAACTTTAAGCGAGTTGGACAAACAACTGTTTACACGAGATTTCCGACTGTCACTCGCTCAGCGACGTGAAAAATCGCCCGTGAAAACACGGCCATTGTATTGTCGTTCTTTTGTGTTCTAATTTTCTATTGTTTTAACAAAAGAAAATATATCGCGCATGGTATAAGAAAAATGAATAAAGTTCTGTCCGTGAAAACGCATAAATTTTTTAAGCTGCTTAACACAGTCAGTAAACAAATTACCTACAGGAATGTTAAGCGAGAAAAACCGCCTCGTGAAAACACAGCCTTTGTTTCCGAAAATGCGGTAAAATTCTCACGGGAATTCCGAATCTCGGAATGAATTTACAAAACCGACGCGTAAACTTGAAAACTCCATTCAATTTTCAAAAATACTGGTCACGCGTGACGGAGCATGGCTGTAATTTGTCGACAGACTCAAAATTGGAACATTACTTCATCAGTTAGTAAGAAAGAGGCAACGTTCATCGTGTCACGAGAGTGCATGGGACAAAGTGTGAACTCTCGAATTTTTTGCACTTTTTGGAATTTTGCATGGGCTAATTTTGTTTGTTTTTGTTTGTAGTGCGACCAGACCAAGTAAAATAACTTGACGTAAATAACAGAATTTGTAAT
This sequence comes from Cladopsammia gracilis, assembly GCA_022457155.1. Lineage (NCBI taxonomy): Eukaryota > Metazoa > Cnidaria > Anthozoa > Scleractinia > Dendrophylliidae > Cladopsammia > Cladopsammia gracilis. The sequence goes on along the minus strand of JAJGOT010000057.1, from coordinate 919,400 downwards.
AACTGTAATAGGCTATTCATTTAGTCTTATGACTTTAATGCCCAGGGCTCGGTTGTTCGAAAGCCGGTTAACGCTAACCCAGGATTAAAACTTAAGCGAGGATTTAATTTCTCTTGCTAGAAGTGTTTTCAAAAGCTAATTATAAGTTACATTCGAAGACAAGTCAGAGACGAAACTAAAGGTCAAAAATACTTTGGAAAAGTGATCTCCATTGATGATCTAACTGCAATCAAAATTGATGCTAATTATATGGGTTAGCTTAACCGTGCTTTTAACAACCCAGCCCAGTTGCTCAAGAAGCTTTAATAAGCTTATAGACTCTGACCTCAGCCTGGCCCCAACTGTAAAGCTACTGAGTGGTTTCTTAAGTCTAGATTCATATTAATCGGTATTAATAGTCATTTTTGAATCGCATGTTTAATATTGTCCTTCTCAGTCATTGTTTCCGCGGTCACATCCGAGATCACATACGTGCAGTCAGGCCGTGCTGTTGCTTGACTTGCTTGAATATTTCGTCGATGTTCACTCGCAATGCGTGAGAAAACTCACGAAGACCGTTTTCCTAAAAAAATATCCCACACAAGGCTTTGTAAGGTTTGAAGTTAGGACAGTTTTATTTCATCTCAAAAATTCACCCGTCATATAATTTGTGGATTCGGATTTGCATTTAAGCATACATCGATTGCTGATCGACGGATTTAGCTATCATAAAGCAACTGATCGGCGTATGTGTATTTGCAAACCGTGTTGACCATGGCCACCTCTAGAAATTTACTGCAGGAAAATAAGTTATTTGCGTCGCAATATTCAGCAACTGAGGTACTATTATTTTTGTAATATACATATTTGTTAAACGCCCCGCTTGGAAACCAGCTATTGTATATAGTTGTAGTGGCTAGCGTTTTAAAATAAAGTGTACAACCGTTAGTTGTTGTTGTTGTTGTTTGGACTCTGTCCCGCCAAAAAAAAAGTTTCGCTTGCCTATTTTCATGTTATATCACCAAATACCGCCAAAATTTATATAGAGGAAAACAGAAGCAGTAGTTTGGAGATAAAGTGAAGGATTGCAAGGATTGAAGTGGATTACGATTCATTAAATTTGATTTCGTGACAGGCGGTCAAGAAATCAAAATTGCCAGCATTCTTGTGGAGTTTTGACTGTTTTAGCCGCTATTTTGCCTCTTTAGATAATATTTGTTTCCTTTAATTTCATCACTTTTGGAGGTTTTTTCTTCCTTTTTCAAGATAAAAGTAAGCTTAACTGAAGCAAGCTGCTGGCTATCATTAAGAAACACGATATATTAGCCGGTACTTTAATAATGTTTACCAAGAATTTGGAAGTAATAATTGCAAAGTTACGGTTATTAAACAATTCACGATAACGATCGATAAAAACGCCAAAATAAACATTAATGCCGAATCATGGATCATCCGAGAGCTAACATGAAAAGGAAATTAAACTAAGCTAGTGACGCCCTGCAAATTCTCATGACAGTAAATGATGAAAGAGTATAACGGAGCAGGCGAAGTGTTCGAGTACAGTATTCTCATTCGTTATCAATTTATCCAAACACTGCCGCCGGAAACCTTTTGAGTAAGCACTCCCTGTTAGAAAGTAGAAAGTTAATTCGCATGTTTTTAATCCTTGCTCCCAAGAGTGTCAAACATCAAAATTTCAGAAAAATCTCAAATGCCATTTTGTAAAATATTGAAAAACAAATGGCATACTATGCGAAAGTACTGCCGAAGAGGTTTCATTTGAGTGGTCACACCATAGGATTTCGTCGACAGATCTAAATTAATTACTAGTGAGCGTGGGACAAGGAAAACAAATTTGAATCCCCGACAAAAATCAAACCTGTGTATATGACCCTTCGCACACCGGTCGGGTGCTCTAACTACTGAGCTACGAGAGACTCCTGGCAAGTTAGTCCATGACTCTACTGGGATTTAAAATGTTAACATGTGAAAAATAGGGTAGATTTTTTCCCGCATATATTGTTCATTCGCCGATCAGTTGACCCAGTCAGTACAACCGTTAGATATGACGTCTTGGGAACATTCAGTCATGTACTAACAGTAATTAATATGTTGTAGGTTTTCAGTTGTCTATCGTCAACAATAAAGTGAATTTAATTCCTATATTTATTAGCGCACTCTAGCAAGTGATATACGAACAAAGTTTGTTTGCAAACTTACCATCTGCATCGCCAACCATTAGAACGCAAAATACTGCAGCAATGAATAGCTTCATAATAAAATCGCCAATCTGACACTTGAACATCGCCTGACAAGTGCACTAACACTGCGTTGAACGTACGGAAAGATTGCTACCGATACTGTTTCGCGATCGTGATTATTGACATCACCACAGTTACGTTTGATTGGCTGAAGCGAACCGTGTGCAATTTCCATATGATAGATATGACAAATTAAAACGTCATAACAATTTTTCGTGGACATTCCATTATAAAAGCTCAAGACAATACATGTGTAGGTGGGTGTGATGTTGCAATTTTTTATGTATGTGCGTGTGTTGGTTGACCGAGTGTGAACGCATATGAAATAAATTATGAAATAAAAATGGGTCTTCCTCTAAGGTAATTGAGCAATAAGTCGAGAAAACAATTTAAGAGAGTTGCAGACCATTCTTCGCGTACAGTGCTGTAGTTAGGAAACCGCTCTCAATTATTGTTCATTCTTTATCACACTTATTGTTTCTTTCTCTCCCAAACCCATACAAGGCACATTTTTTCAACAGCTTGATGATTTTATTGTATTTTGACAGTGCCCCCAGGCAAATTTTCTAAACGTTTATTCAATAAAGTCAAACCTGTATATAAAGGCCCTGTGTATAGCGGTCACCTGTATATAACGGACGCGGTCACCCTTTAGACTTTCGGATCCCGAATCCACAATTATTCACGACAATTTTTTGAGAGACTCGTGGCGAGTTAGTCCATGACTCCCTGGGATTTAAAAGATTAACATGTAAAAAATAGGCTAGATTATTCTTCGGCATCTATTGTTCATTCGCTGATCAGCTGACCCAGTCATTACAATTGTTAGATATGACGCCTTGGAAACATCGAATCACTTCTGATTGAATTCTTTCAGTTAGTTTCCGGGGTAGCAAAAACGGGGATCATGAGACTGGAGAAACTTCATGTACTAACGGTAATATGTTTTCAAGTTTCAAATTGTCCATCGTCAACAACTTTGTTTCATTCATTCGATCACTGTGGGCTTTGCTGATTTACATTTTACTCCTTTAATGCGAATTTGTGTTCTTAAACCTAATGGTCTGCAACTCTCTTAAATTGTTCTCTCGACTTATTGCTCAAGTAATTACCTTAGAGGAAGACCAACACACGTGCCAGTAGTAGTATAAGTATGGATTTAACCCCGCGAATGGATAGGTAAGGATAGGTAAGGATAGGTAAATCATTAATATGCATTAGTGGATAGGTGGATTAGGTGCCTAGGTGATGACGTAGTTTGGTATAGGTAACTTATTAATATGTATTATCAACTGCCTATACCTTTTGTGTTAATAAATGACTAGGGATAGTGCCTAGGTAAATCACTGATATGTACATAATTACCTTCCGCACCCATTTCAAAACAATAGACCGGCCCAAACTTGCCCGCTCTATCCCAATTCACTTCAAAACAAAACTGACACAGATAACTTTACAGACATATAGAGTAAAACAACATGCCTTGACCAGGACTCGAACCTGGGTTACTGCGGCCACAACGCAGTGTCTTAACCACAATACCATCAAAGCTGTGATCGATATTATAACCAAATAAAACTTATAAGAGGGTTCCGAAACATTCAAGTTTAGAAGCAATAAAATTGCACAGTATAAAAAACCGCTTTTTACTTTACTAAAATCCGCAACATTCTTATAACCGCTTCATCGCTAGACTCTATGTCGCTTTTCAGTTTGCCAGCCATCACCCACTTTAAGTTTTAATTTCTTAATTTCCGGTAGCCTCAATGTTCAAACTTTTAATTATGCGAACTTTCACTTAACTAAATTTGCATGAAAAATTAGCACCTCGGAAAAATAAACAAAGCAACCAATTACATGCGTTACTAAAACAATAAAACCACACTTTATTAAGTTCAAACTATATTTATTGATAACAAACAATTTCATAATTATACAGACAATTTAAAAGCTTAGTTGGAAATTAAGGAACAGACAGAGTCGATTTATTCTTTTTCATCGGGTTTATAAAAAGTACTCTTTGATTCCGTTGGTTTTCTGTGTCTCACCGCACTGCAATCATCGTTTCGGGTGTTATTAATCCTCTTGATTCTTAGAATACTTGTAAGGTTCAGCCCTAAATCTATAACGCCGCGATCGCCTTTTAGGTTTATCCTCACCAACATCTAAGTAATTTACTAACTGGATTCTAGGTCGTTTGCGCTTCGGTGCTGGCGAGGGTGTTTGAACTGTGGGGGGAGGGGTCAAAACGGCTGGATTTAAAGGTAGTGGCGTTACTGCGGAAGTTTCTTGTATAGTGGGTGCTGGAGAGGGTGTCGCGATAAATGGATTTAAGGGTGTAGAGGTTGTCACCGCTGGTAATGCTGTGGGTTCTTGAATAATGGTGGGTAAATTATCTTTCGGATGACTTGCAAAACTTCTTTTCATTTCATCAGACTGTTGAGGTCTTCCATTCAATTGATGTTTAAACGTCAGATATCTGTTTTGCAGCTCAAGGTACTGTTTGGCTTTGTCATTTTCCCCAAGGTCTGTACGGGAGAGAATGCTGTCCATTCTGTCCTGTAGTCCCTGCATGGCTGAGAGAACTGGAGCTGTCGAAAGGTTCTGTTGTCTGAGATACTTTTGTAGCTCCTGAGAAATATTGTCTTTTACCCCTGTTTGATTAAATTGTTCTTCACCGGGTAGTACATTCGTTCGCAGTCTACAATTATCTTGTGTGGTTGTTTTTAAATCTACCAGGAGATAACCAAAAGGTCTTCGTATAGCCTCTTCGTACTGGTTTATAAAGAAAGCCGTTTGCCCATGATACATTTGCTTTGCTAGAGTCAAAATTTGCAGTTTGTCTCTGGGATTCTTGAAAAGGACCAAGTAGTGGCTGTTTAAACTGATACTTCGGCTTTCCTTGCCCTGATAAAATAAATTCTATACGATATAAATGACACTCAGGTTGCGGTGATGAGAACCTCGTGTAAAAAGGTTTACTATTCGCTTGTCTTTGCCGGCGTCAATCATTTGATCGTCAAAGACGATTAAGTTCCGTTTGTTGACATCGAAATAGGAATCGTGTTCCAACGCAGAAGGAATACCCTTGACAAATTCAATTTGTGGTATTGCGACTAGCATTTGAATGTACGCAGGCTGCCATTGTGAATAACACCAGACAATCCTCTCGGGTGGTGGGTTTATCACGTCCGAGGCCTGTTGTAACAGCGATTGAACCCAAAACGTTTTCCCCGAACCGGTCATCCCTGCAACCATACATGTAAAAGGGTGCTCGAAGTGAAACCGCTGACACTTTTGTGTAGAAATCGTCATTACTTTAAATGGAGTGAAAGTAGGACTGGTGTGTTTGTTGGTCATATGTCTTTGCATACTATCTTTCCTGCTAAATGTCTTCTCACAAACGGGACAGGACAAATTCATGTGAACTCAATGAAAGCTCAATGTGAACTGAGAAAGAGACACCACCACCACCACCAACACAATTCTATTGTTTTCACCACCACAATTCCATTGTTTTCACCACCACCGCCACCACCACCACCACCACCACCACCACCACCACAATTCTATTGTTTTCACCACCACCACCTCCACCACCGCCACCACCACCACCACCTCAATTCTATTGTTTTCACCACCACCACCTCCACCACCGCCACCACCACCACAACCTCAATTCTATTGTTTTCACCACCACCACCTCCACCACCACCACCACCACCACCACCACCACCACAATTCTATTGTTTTCACCACCACCACCTCCACCACCGCCACCACCACCACCACCTCAATTCTATTGTTTTCACCACCACCACCTCCACCACCGCCACCACCACCACCACCTCAATTCTATTGTTTTCACCACCACCACCTCCACCACCACCACCACCACCACCACCACCACCACCACCACCACCACCACCACCACAATTCTATTGTTTTCACCACCACCGCCACCACCACCACCACCACCACAATTCTATTGTTCTCACCACCACCACCACCACAATTCTATTGTTATCACCACCACCACCACCACAATTCTATTGTTATCACCACCACCACCACCACCACAATTCTATTGTTCTCACCACCACCACCACCACCACAATTCTATTGTTTTCACCACCACCACCATCACCACCACAATTCTATTGTTTTCACCACCACCGCCTCCACCACCACCACCACCACCACCACCACCACCACAATTCTATTGCCTTCACCACCACCATCACCACCACCACCACCACAATTCTATTGCCTCCACCACCACCACCACCACCACCACCACCACCACCACCACAATTCTATTGCCTTCACCACCACCACCACTATTCTATTGTTATCACCACCACCACCACCACCACCACAATTCTATTGTTATCACCACCACCACCACCACAATTCTGTTGTTATCACCACCACCACCACCACCACCACCACCACCACCACAATTCTATTGTTATCACCACCACCACCACCACAATTCTGTTGTTATCACCACCACCACCACCACCACCACAATTCTATTGTTATCACCACCACCACCACCACAATTCTGTTGTTATCACCACCACCACCACCACCACCACCACCACCACAATTCTATTGTTTTCACCACCACCACCGCCACCACAATTCTTACTATTGTTATCACCACCACCACCACAATTCTATTGTTTTTCGTTCTATTCCACGATAAAAGACAGTTACTCACTATTCTTAGCTCATTCTGCAGTTATGTCTCAAGTAGTAAAGAACAACCGGGGTTTTCTACAGCTCTTAGCTAATGGTCCCGATCATCAGCGCCAATTTCTCTTAAGGACAGCTTCTCCACAACAGGTTCACGCCTTGTTACATATTCTTTATAATGTTCTAAAGGAAAACATTCCCTGTCCTGAAACAAATAAGCGTGTTTTGCTCCGATACAAGGATGCTCTTATTAATCTGGCCGATCAAGACGTTCCCTACAAGACAAAGAAGCAAATACTTGTACAAGAGGGTGGTGGCTTTATACAAGACTTATTGGCCCCGTTGTTACAAGCTTGGGCGTTTTGATGCTATAAAAGAAACTTTACATCATTTCACTGATCATTTGAAGCTTTTCTTTAACTAGTACGGATCGATATGAAGAGAAAAGTAGACTGGGATGAAGAAGAAATGGAGAGCGGTATGGAAGACACTATAACCTCCGATGAGGACAACGATGACGAGGAAGACAACGAGGAGCCAAGAATTAAAGATGTTTTAGGCAATCTTTCCAAAGCGGTGTCAAAAGAACGTGCTTCTGATTTGTTGCATAGCATGGCCGCTTCCAAAGATATCCTGTTTTGGGCACCTAGAGGCCAATTACTCCGAAATCAGCGCATAATACCCGTCACAAACATCGCAGAGCTGGTTGAGTATGTACTACTTCCCCATAACGATGATGTAGCCCGACCCCGTGCGCTTAATATACCTTTTTAGATGGACTCGCAGAGTTGGGAATTGATAAGCGTTTAATCAAGAATAAAAAACTGTTAAGCGATCTTTTAGAGAAAGAAAAGATCTATCAAGAACAAAAAGAATCCGATAACGAGACTTTTGAAGGAGATTCAACCGAAAACGAAGGAGAGGAAAGCGCTTCTGAGAACAGTCCGGCCGATGGGTCTGAAGAGAGCGACCATGAAATTCAAATTGATGAAGAGGATGAAGGAAATTCAACCGACAACGAAGAAGAGGAAAGCTCTTCTGAAAGCAAGAAAATAATTCAGACAAAAAGTCAAATTCCATGTCATTATTGCGAGAGTTCAAATGTGTATGTAACCGGAGTCGTGAAATGTCCCAAATGCTTTTGGCATGATAATAAAAAGATTTGCCCCATATGCGAGCACAAGATTCCTTTGGACAAAACTAAACTCGTGAAAGAGACTCTTGCTCGTTGCGATGATTGCAGTGCGGTGAGACACAGAAAACCAAGGGAATCAAAAAGTACTTTGTATAAACCCGATGAAAAAGAATAAATCGACTCTGTTCCTTTCCATCTAAGCTTTTAAATTGTCTGTATAATTATGAAATTGTTTGTTATCAATAAATATAGTTTGAACTTAATAAAGTGTGGTTTTATTGTTTTAGTAACGCATGTAATTGGTTGCCTTGTTTATTTTTCCGAGGTGCTAATTTTTCATGCAAATTTAGTTAAGTGAAAGTTCGCATAATTAAAAGTTTGAACATTGAGGCTACCGGAAAAGAAATCAAGGCCCCGTCCACACGTATCCGGATATTTTTTAATCCGCAACTTTTTTGTTGCGGATTAGAAAATATTCGCGTCCACACGTAGCGTATTCGAATCGTATTTGCCCGTGTACACGTATCCGGATTCGCTCTAGCAGCCAAGGCTCCTCTTTAAATGTTGTCAAAAAAGCATACGCAAAAGCCAAGTTCAAATCAAAGTTCAACTGTTAACACGTTATTAGACTAGAAATAAGTCCATGTAGAAGTGAAGCGATAACATTGCGGTCGGCCATGTTGAATATTCGCGCGGTTAAAGACTGGATCTGATACTGTTACGTCAGCGTATTAAAAAATATCCGGATTCGACCGTCCACACGATGCCGTACTCGTAGCGTATTCAAAAATTTCCGCTCTGGAGAACGAATTCAAAAAGTTGCGGATTCGTGAGCCGAATTCGCCAGATACGTGTGGACGGAAGGCCAATCCGCAACGAAAAAGTTGCGGATTCAAAAATATCCGGATACGTGTGGACGGGGCCTAAAACTTAAAGTGGGTGATGGCTGGCAAACTGAAAAGCGACATAGAGTCTAGCGATGAAGCGGTTATAAGAATGTTGCGGATCTTAGTAAAGTAAAAAGCGGTTTTTTATACTGTGCAATTTTATTGCTTCTAAACTTGAATGTTTCGGAACCCTTTTAAAGTTTTATTGGTTATAATATCGATCACAGCTTTGATGGTCTAGTGGTTAAGACACTGCGTTGTGGCCGCAGTAACCCAGGTTCGAGTCCTGGTCAAGGCATGTTGTTTTACTCTATATGTCTGTAAAGTTATCTGTGTCAGTTTTGTTTTGAAGTGAATTGGGATAGAGCGGGCAAGTTTGGGCCGGTCTATTGTTTTGAAATGGGTGCGGAAGGTAATTATGTACATATCAATGATTTACCTAGGCACTATCCCTAGTCATTTATTAACACAAAAGGTATAGGCAGCTGATAATGCATATTAATAAGTTACCTATACCAAACTACGTCATCACCTAGGCACCTAATCCACCTATCCACTAATGCATATTAATGATTTACCTATCCTTACCTATCCTTACCTATCCATTCGCGGGGTTAAATCCATACTTATACTACTACAGGCACGTGTGTTGGTCTTCCTCTAAGGTAGTTACTTGAGCAATAAGTCGAGAGAACAATTTAAGAGAGTTGCAGACCATTAGGTTTAAGAACACAAATTCGCATTAAAGAAGTAAAATGTAAATCAGCAAAGCCCACAGTGATCGAATGAATGAAACAAAGTCAAAAGAACAGGTTTTCGATAGCTGTATTTAGGGTTGTCTCGGGTACCCGAGACCACATAAACAGGCTCTTACGGACGTAATGCTTTGTTACGAATGCGTTTCGTAACAAGAACGGCGGGAATCCAGCGATAACAATAACTAATTTGTTGTAAACGAATATAAACAACAACAGGTTTAAAGATGTTTCGCATTTGGAGTCTTTAATGCTTCATAAAATCGATCTAAAAGGATTTTCTAATCGAGACACGCGTTTTGATGCGTATCTACCTTTAAATAACAAAATTTAGTCCAACGTGAGCATGTATGCCTCGATGGCCTCGTGGGCTAAGGCGCTGGATTTGCACTCGGGAGGCCCCGGGTTCAATTCAAGCCCGTGACTCTTCTTTTGTTCCTCGAACTGGACATTATGAAATTGATTTCCTTTTTTTTGCGTTCGTCAAACATCCTTACGATTAATTTTTGAAAAAAATATCGAACCGTGTCAGTGTGAAAACATAAGCTTACCGAAATATTGCGTTGCGTGCTAGCATTTCTTATTCACGAGCTTTCACGGGTTGGCTCTTAGGAGCCTTTGATTAAAACTGTGAACAACCTAAGCGGAAGTTTTAGCCTCCTCCACAGGAATCGCTTTGGGCGCGAAAAATGAGGAAGAGTAACGGGCTAGGCGAGTGATATTATGTAAGCTTGCATAATATTCTCTAATCTTCACTTGTTTGAACTGACGTTTCGATGACGTAAGCGGTAGTCAACACCACCACAACCAAAACCACAACAACGCAATACTCTCAGTGACGAAATTCAGCTGGGATCGTGCAACACTACAGCGACAAAATTTGACACCTGATTTATTCGCTTTTATTTCTACTTATTTTGTGTTTATATTCGTCATTACATTTCCGTACAACTTCTTTTTACAACTGTCATGCCACAGAGACTACAGTGCTTAGGCCCCTATTACGTTGCTTGGCAGTAGCATGTTTATATCGTATCAAGTTGTGTGTCGTCTTGCCAACATGAGGCGGAAACAAATTATTTGGTTGCCGACCGTTTGTTTATTAAGGGAATACACTGTATAGAGCGGTCTTCAATTGATTGCCGAAAGTAATTTCCAAATTGCTTTGGTTTTCATTGTTACGCTATTTTGATTGGCTACAAAATCTGGCGCCACCTTCTCAACCAATCAGAAGTAAAACCAAAACCAATCGTGACTTGCTCGCACGCGTTTGTTTTCCCGCGCTTGGCGCCGGCTACATGTATTTGCTTCGAGTTCTGATTGGTTCACTGGATTATCTGCGTCTGTTGTGATTGGCCAGAGTGATTACTTTGCTTTTACGACACTCAATTGAAAACCGCCTTACAGAGGTTTCACACGGCAGCCATGTTGCATGGCAGGAACAATAGATTCTTTTCCCTATGGGAAAGAATGTTCTTTCTAATGCAAAACATTTTCATTGTTCCTGCCATGCAACATGGCTGTCGTGCAAAACCTCTATTGGAAATGCCTAAAGATTTATACACACAGTATCGCAAAATATCCCGAAAATGTGTAAATTTCAGTTTGAAACATTCCTTGGTTTTTGCAGTTTTGACCAAGTTCTGACCGTTTTGACCTTAACAAAACTAACGGGGTTAATTTCAGCTTACATCAAATTGAAATATGCGATTTCTTCGTGATAATATTGATTTGTGATACTGCAAACCTTTCGGAATACCCCATACAATTCCTTCAATTGTTGAAAAACAAATGGTCATCCAAACAGAGCTGATACTACAGCAAGTGATTCTTTTAAAGGCTTTTTACAGACAGTTTAAGCTAGATAAATTACGAGCAGTCTTGTGGTAGCAAGCGGGCTAGGCGATCGAGGGAGTATAATTTATACCGACTACCACACCCATCATCAGCTATTATTTTCAGGCAGCCAGTGGGAGAAGCGTTGCATGATGACCCAGATAACTGCTGCATAATTGGAATACTGAGAAATTACGCCTGCAAGAAAACAGTAAATACATTAGACCGCGAGCAGACTCCGTCAGTCAGCCAGCCAGTCAGTGAGTCAGCCAGCCAGCTAGCCAGCCAATCAATCCGCCGGTCGATCAGTCAGCCAGTCAGTCAGTCAGTCAGACAGCGCTGGGTCAGTCAGTGGTCAGTCAGTCAGTCGAACAATCAGTCAGTCGGTCAGTCAGCCAGCCACTCAGTCCGTTAGTCAGTTATCAGTCAATCAGTCAGTCAGTCAGTCAGTCAGTCCGTCTGTTATCAGTCAATCAGTCAGTCAGTCCATTAGTCAGTCATCAGTCAATCAGTCAGCCAGTCAGTCAGTCAGTCAGTCAGTCAGTCCGTTAGCCAGTTATCAGTCAGTCAGTCAATCCGTCAGTTATCAGTCAATCAGTCAGTCAGTCAGCCACTCAGTCCGTTAGTCAGTTATCAGTCAGTTATCAGTCAGTCAGTCCATTAGTCAGTTATCAGTCAATCAGTCAGTCAGTCAGTCAGTCAGTCAGTCAGCCAGTCAGTCAGTCAATCAGTCAGTCAGTCAGCCAGTCAGTCAGTCAGTCAGTCAGTCAATCAGTCAGTCAGTCAGCCACTCGGTCCGTTAGTAGTGAACTTAGTGAACTTGCTCAAGCATTCCGGCACGCAGCGTTCATTTGAAGTTAACAAGAAAAAGTTGAGGTTGAGGATAAACCAAGTGACATGCATGGGACAGTTGTTCACTTCGGATGGACTGGGCCAGATCGCACGAAATTAGAAACAATTGCAATCATGCCTCGACCAGACGACATGGGTGCCTGAGGCGTCTTTTGCGCGCATTTTGTATCACATAATTATTTACGTTGCTGCAAGTAAAGAGAGGCGTGCAATATGAGGCGTGCAATATGAGACATGGCACCGTGAGAAGCCTTTGGAACCCAGGGTATAATAACAGCTAGCCTGTGAATACAGCCGCCTCTCATAGCTCCCGGCCACTAGCGGAGTTCGCGAGAGAAGGCGTCTGCGGTTTACCCTAAAAAATGCCATACTGATGACGCTAAAAAAAAACTGCATCAACTGTTTGATCGTAATCCAATTTGGAGAGCGTTACATACAGGTAAAAAGTAATGAAAATTGTGGATTCGGGAAGTCTAAAGGGTGACCGCGTCTTTTACATACAGGTGACCGCTATATACAAGTAAACTTGACAGTAAATATAAGGTACGATTTCGAGAAGTTGTTCGATGACCGTTATATGCAGGGTGACCGCTCAGAAATAACATGGCCCATATATATAGATTCAAATGGACAGACTGCAAATCACAGTAGTTGCTAAAAATATATATATCTCTGTGTCGTAACTGTTCATCAGTTACGAAAAATGCGTGCAATTCCACAATTGGTTTCGGCTCCATTAAATAATAATATAGGTTATAGTAATATAGTTATAGTAATATAAGTTTGACTGTACCTTAATTTAAACATGATTTTTCTCTTAAAACACAGAGACGAAAATATCTAGTGATTACTCGAAGAAAGAACAAACCATATTTTTTTTTGCGATTTTTCCGAGACATACGGTGAAAACTTGAAAACACTGGCCAAATTTTTTCAAGTTGCAATCCATTTCCATCCTCACCATCCGCAGCCAAACACAGTTAAGGCTTGGTTCTGTAAATTGGTAGCGTAATTTTTAACAAAACTGGACTGATATTTTAAGGTTTTCATTAAGATAAATAATTATGTTCAGTTTTTGTTTTTGTTTTTGTTTTTCAAAGTGACACTTAAAATACTGAGCCGCCATTGGCCCTTTAATCGCCCGTCGCTAATTTGGCATAATTCAAATTATGAAACCAGTCACGTTGCAGAAATTACTAAGTATTTATACTTTTGAAATGGAAGACTGGATAGGGTCATAGAGCAACGTTTTGCTGACCTGTCTAAAACGTTTTTTGGGAAGCGAAAGCTGAAGCTAGTGGATAACATTGCAATCGTCAAGACTGGGCTCCTTTATTTGACAAAATGTTCTTGAAGCATGAAATCGAATATTGAACTGGAACGAGCTTGCAATGGAGGCTCAGGCGGAGGAATATTAGTAAAAATATTTGCATGTGAAAAGATGAGCCTCGACTGCAAGCTTGTTCCAGTTCAATGCCGAGAAAACGAATGGCCCAATTTCGATATATTAAAATCCAACTTGAAACAAAAGACATCACTACGAGGCTTAGGGGAATAAACCATATAAATTCCAACTATCATTCCCCTAAGCCTTGTAGCGATGTCTTTTGTTTCAAGTTGAATTTTAATATATTGAAATTGGGCTATTTGGTCTATTTACCGATAACGACTAGTAAAATTATGCAAAATTATGGAGCGGACCAATCAGCTATTCTGTCCGGATTCGATACAGAGTTATATCATCGGTATGGAAGTTTTTAGGCTAAACCGCTGACGATTCTCGCGCAAACGCCCCTAGAGGCTGGAAGCGATGAGAGGCGGCTGTATTCCTAGGCAAAGTAACAGCCAGCATAATCACAATTGCTTTGAGGCGTCCTTCAAACGTTCAACAAGAAATTTCCTCACGATCGCTCGCTCGAGCTCGCGCTCGTTCGATCGCTCTCCGCGCTCCTAAGCTCGACTTGTGGGTAAGGCTATTTTGTAATCTATACAGGGTAAAAGAAACTAACCTTATTTATCTGCAAATTGTTTGTATTTGGTTCCGTCTGACACACAAACCACCAACACCTCTCCTATTTTAGTGTCATCCTCAATCAGCTCCATGATACCTTCAGTAACCGCAGAGATTCTGTGAGAAAACGAAAAAAAAAAGCCTGCATAAGTACGTCAACAAATTGTGATGTTATTTTAACCCGTTAAGCCCCAAAGTCAAAACACAAATTCTCCTTTCTGGTCCGCATACATTTCTTTTAACACAAATTGGGAGAAATTGTTAAAAATCAAGATCTTGGGTGACCATTAGCTAATTCTTATGACCTCTCTACTAAATGATGCATTTGATGCTACAAGGAGAAATTTGATACTGATGACTGAACGCTTTTACTCCTAGAGTGAAACCTTGATTTAGGCTTTTCCTAGCCTGCGTGGCAGGCGTAAACGGGGAGGGGGAGGGGGCGCGAAAAAGAAGAGGGGGAGAAGGGAAGGAACGCCTGCTCCAAGAACCGGGCTATTCGCATAACGCCCACCAATTTCCTTTTAATCGAATTACGTCAACTGTCAATACGTTCACCAATCAGAAACTGGCACGCACCGTTTACGCATGGATGACTTCACGCGGGAATTTATTATGTTTACCGCCCAGCGCGAATTAGCCAATCAGAATTTTGCGGCCGCCAGCGTCTGCACAAATGAACAAATGGGGGTCTTTATTGCAGGCGTCCTTTCCCTCTCTCCCCAGTTCCCTTCTCCCCGACGCCTGCGATGCAGGCTGGACCTTTCCTTAAAAAAACATAATACTCTTTAATGTCCATGTTAAGCCTTACATTGACGCACATAGGCAATACGTAAGTCTACATGCAATTATTTTAATCTCTATTGTTCTTTTGCCACAATACAAAGCATGTAGCCAACATGTGCTTCAGCACGGGGTGTTCTGAAATCAAAGAAGTCTAAGATATTCTGACTTTTCAATCAAGTAGAAATTAGGTTATTAGTCACCAACACAAGAAAAACCATGTTGCGCCGGTATTTTCGACGTCAATGCAAGTTGCAAGGGCCATGTTACACATATTTTTGTTCTGCACCTTGAAGAAATTTGTTGCAGAAAGTAGAAAATGATTCAGCTTTTCATGCAACTGAAAAAAAAATTACTTACACTGTAAAAGAACTCAACATCGGAATTTTGTGGTTATTACTACACATAATTACAATCAAATATTTCACTCAATTGCGAGGGAAAATATGCTATTGTAGAAGGGAAACGCTATTAGTCCAAGGTCAATAAGGTTATTTTGGATTTTTTCTTCAGGTCGACATTTCGTGGCAAGCCTTCCTGGAAAAGATCTATTCTTGTATTTTATCCATTTTTAGTGTAAAACCTTCGTGTCTCTTTCCGAGATCATACCAGTTGATATTTCATAGAAATTTTAGCTTAACCTGTTTTCACTGAGCAACCATGCGATCACTGAAATATTCGCACACCTTGATTAATCTATTGGCCTTATACCGACTGGCAACCAGTCAAATAATGATATAAAATTCAGGTCAAGTTTTTTTAAGCACTCTTCCTGGAAATAGTGTTTTTAGCTAGAGTTACTTATTCTCATTCAACTGTTTTATTTTTCAGTAAAACTATGTCGATTTAGGCAACTTTTTCGGACTTTACATTGAAGCTGTTTAATTACTTTTGGATCTATTGTCAACAAAAGATCGCTCGAGGTCGCTCAGTGCAATATGGTTTTGCTTGTTGGCACGTGCTGGTTAATGATACATGTATGGAAAAGGCTGGATTAAACTTAACCAACCAGGTATGAATTTCAAATGGTATTTTTACTTTCGCCTTCTCTGTAAATGTCTAAACTTTCCGATAGAACTCAACCTTGTAATTTTTATATTTCTCTTGTAGTTTTGTTTTGGCTGAGCAATTCCGAAACATGAGTGAAAATTGAAAGAGAAGTCAGCTTCGACACTGACAAACATATCGAAGGAATATATGTTAATGATTTGTCTGAGCCAATCATACTAAGGCTTGCGTTGGCCTGCCTTACAGTTTGACATGATTCTGACATTGATTGATAACTACATCTCTCAGCCCAGATAAAAGCCATGTGAGAAACATTCTGAGCAGATTTTGAGTCGACATTAAATTGTAAAAGCAGTCAACACGAGAACGCTGCTGAAGAATAAAAAGCACTCAACAAGAGAAAGCCACTTTATTCATTTTATGTAAAGGGAACCAGCTACTCCCCAAGACAGTTTCTTTACAACACGATATGGTATTCACGATTTTTACGTACGACGCGTAAAAATCGTGCGTACAACTTGCAACATTTTTTTTAAACAGGTTGCATTAAAAAATGTATTGTGTAACAGCACCCTAACAAGACCAATCGTTTTAGAAAGACAATAATTTTGTTCTCATCGCTAGAAAGAAAAAGAAAAACATTTGTTTTCATCACAAGACATTCGTTTCCATTTGAGTCTTTGATTACTGTCTTTGTTTTTAAATACTTACGGCTGTTTAGGGAGGCTATCTTGTGCTTCAATTTCTTCCTTTCTTAATCTGTGTCTAGGAAAGTCCATTTCTGTGTCTGTTCTACCAGGACAAATACAATTCACACGGACTCCTTTATCTCTCATTGCTGCCTTAATAAATATTAGAGAAAAGTATTTTAGCGGCAATGTCCATGAAATCTAGCAAGTTTATAACCAGCACCCTTTCCTTATTATTGCTACTGGAACCTATGCAAGCATCAGTGATACCCTGACACGGCACTTTGAGAATTAGTTACATTAATTTTAAATTAAGTTTTCAATTGCCAGTTTGTAAAATATTCTTATGTACCAACTGGTGATCATACAACACTTACATTTGAAATACTTCTTGTGAAGGCAACAATCCCATGCTTTGTGGCACAGTACACAGGAGCAAGTTTCCATGCTGAGAGGCCTGTCACAACAGAATCACAGGGAGATCAACACAGAAGTGATTTAAACTTCTAGTAAAACCACAGTAAACTCTGACCCTAAACCGGACATCGATCCTCAGCACCAGCTCTAGTTGTCTGCCTTAAAGGTGTTCATCTGATGAGAGTTTACGTACAGACAAACAAATGAAATGTAGCCTGGATGAGCCATCTACTGGTGATGCCAGCCATCAAGAGAGGTGTCCGAATTACAGGGGTGTCCGCTTAGAGAGAGTTGACTGAATTTATTTTCCTCATAATCAACATTTTCCAGTCAAAACCATGCTACATGTAAATACAAAAATATATATGCTCCATGTATTTTTTAATAAAATAATACTAAAACACCAAGAAAGAGAAATCAACCAATTCTTGAAAGAGAAACAAATCATGGCCTGTAATCTAGCCCATTTTGAAAACGAAAATGTGGGAACTTGAAAAAAGGTAGACTAAGGGCACTTACCATTTGTCATAACTGGCCGGCCAATTCGTAAATATTATTCCATTATTTGCCAGAACTGGTCGGTCAGACTGGTAAATTTGGAAATAGTATGCACCCTTTTGATGGTCTTGTAGGAACAAGTATTCAAGAAGACGCATTCTAGTTACAAATGGACCGGTCTGGCCGGCCAGTTCTGACAAAAATGGTAAGTGCCCTAACTTTTCTCATGATTGCAAATCATTCAGGCCCAGTTCATCTAAAACAAGAGACACTCATCAACAGTTTTGGTACACTAGGGTGGTAATTTATCACAAAACTGAACCATATATTTTGGTTTCTATTAATACAAAAACGTTTTTTTTTTTGGTTTTTGAAATGACACTAAATACCTGTGACACTTCCCCTATAAGTAACCTGTTGACTCTTATTCTTTGGCGATCGAAGGTAATGGTTGCTGCTGTACCTGCAGTTGATGATGTGTTGACTATGACTGATCCATTTTTCATGTGTTCCAGACCCAGGAGAGTTCCGTGAATAACACCACCCTAAAGTTAGTTTTAAGGGTATTAAGTAATGATCCGCATAATTATGAAGGATAGCGCCAACGGCCATGCACGATGGAATGTCAACTTTTCTCATTGTTACAACTAGTGATCTCATTGGCCTAGACTTAAAAACTGCTAAAACGTTAGGGTTCAAGGTGCATTTTGTCTATTTTTTTTTTTAAGGTTTCAAGTAATTTGAGACCCAATCGCAGAACATGCAAGTTTTAAAAGATATTGTATTTGGCGAACTTCATCAAAGAAGCAAAATTATTAGCTATTGTCTTCTGCTATTCTGATTGGTTATGCACGAACATTTCCTAAAATTTATTTGACGCAAATGGATTTTCTTTATTTTTATAATGAAATATAATTATAAACCATCAGCCCCTCCTCTATTCTTGAAGCCAAAGATATTCTATGTGGGAAAGAGCCAATGCCGCAGAACAATGAAGTTTACAGTACCACAGTTCTTATGTGGAGCATTACTTAAATATTACTGTTTCTCTTTATATTAAGAGCCAGGCCAGGGGCAATATAATTGATATACAGTTGTCATTTAATTGATATGTACAGTACATTGTAAAATTGGGTAATTCAAGACAAGTTTTAGTGTCAAATTAAATTTGTTTTACAGCACTATGCTAGCTAAGTGCTCTGTCTTTTTCCATCAATGACATACAGTCTAATAGTTTTTTTTAGTTTGCCATTAAATTTGTTCCAGTATAATTATAAAGTACCAATCAATATTGATCATTTTGGTCTGGGATAGCTGGAACTAGTCTAGATAGTCTGGGATAGCTTCAAAAAATTCAAGATTGTTTGTTTTCACAAACTGATACTAATTACCGGAATCACAGTAAAAAAAAAACAAACATCTACCACTTGAGTCTTACCTTTTCATACAGATATTTTTCTGCCTACTTCAAATTTTTATTCATTTAAAGTCCTTTTCTTTTCTTTTTTTAATGAAGAAAGTGTTATGCATAACTGTGTTTGGCATGATTCTATTAAATTTTTGAAATTCAGACATTTTACAGACATCTCGCATTTACATTAATTTTTTTAGTTTTAATTAAGGCTGGAACAGAACTGCAAAAACAGTGGTGTCACTGCAGGATTTTTCTTAGTTTTTCTACTCCCATTGCATTCAGTGTGCTCTCTCTACACGCTTCCCAATTACCCCCACCCTTCCCCTTAATTTCACGAGAACTGAAGTGTGGTGCCCATTTAACATGACAAAACAGCTTACCAAGTTGATATTAAGAGTTTTATTCCAGTCATCTTCATCAAGAACGGCAGCATTATTGCAAACTATGTCAAGCTTACCCCACAAAGAAATAACTGTTAAGAAGGCCTCTGATAACAAAAAAAGATACATACATATATTGCTTAAAATGATAGTTTTAAAATATAGTGCATCAGTTTTGAAGTAAGGCTTAATAGTTTAAATTGGGGTTGAAGAGTGGATTGCATCATTGTTATGTAGCTGTCATTTTGGTGTTAGCAGTCCTATTTTTAACTTCCTGTTAACAAACTTCTGGTTGACAAACTTCCATTGCAGTTAACAAACTTTAGGTAAACAAGATTTCTGTGGCACCATCGATCAATAGCAGTGCACAGGTGCAGTAAACACAATAATTCTAAGATACAGTACCACACCCTCCCCTAGATTCACCACAGTTACTAGTGACTGCATTCATACAGTACTGTAAAATGATTGATGCTTTGTAAGGGTTTTTGGCCAGCAAACAAAAAATATTGTGATGAATAAGCATTGTTTCAGTTTATGTGGTGTAAATTTTTGTAAAGAACAGCTGTTAACAAACTGTCATGTGCTTTAAATAGAGGAAGGGATACGTTGTTACAGCTAGCATACTGTAACTGTTACTAAACTGATGCTGGCCTACAATGTAACTGGTGGGGGGCTTATAAGTCAGAGGCAGGGTTCTCCCTAAATTTCAGCTCAGCAGGTAAGGGATTTTTGCTAAGCGGTAAAGGGAAAACTGTGTCTTAAAAATTTTCCGGGGGCAAGCGGTTACAGGCGGTAATAAGTGCTGCTTCAAGCGGTAAATTTTACCGGTTACCGCCTGATAAGGAGAACCCTGCAGAGGGCAGGGAGGAGGGTTACAACTGGCATTTTACAGCATGCACCTAGCTGAACTGAGACAGGGATGAGGGTGTTATGCACAAATGAAGTCAGCACAATCATAAAAATTTTTTTAAGACATTCACAGATTGGTGGTTCGGCTGGGATTCTCATCCTTATAGTCTCAGGAGCTGATGCAACCATCTGTCAACTTAATAGGTTGGGTTTAACCCATTAGCAACGAGAATGTTATTGGGCAGGGAAATAATAAACTAAGCTTAATAACACTGTTATATATATGCAACCTTTCAGTTCACTTTCAATAGAAACATTGCATCTGATGAACTTCGCACATCCTGTGCCATATGTCTCATCAAATATCTTCTGTACCTCCTTGCCTCTTTCTTCATTTATGTCAACAACAGCAACCTGTAATTGAAATGAAAAATAAATAGTAAGATAATTCAAGACTTCAATAATTCTAGAAATCTGAATGCTGGGAATTAAACAAGTCTGACTCAATTTGAAAATTTTAGACATGGATTATAACTTATTAACCAGGAGTGTAGACAACTGAGACAGTCTTTGAACAACTCACTCAACATAATTTGTCTAGTTTTTCAAGATATTATGAACATGAATCACATTAACACCCTGAACAGTCAGATGGCGGCCAGCTAGCCTAGTCAGGACAGCTAGTGTGCTCATTTCACGAGACAAGTTTGAGCCTGAGTCAAGTTCAAGTATTTTCTTTGTTTTTTTAATTAACTACAATTCTTGTTGCCTAAATTGTCTCACGGTGGTTATTACAGCTCGAAAAAAGTATCACATATTTTGAGATAGACAAAACTCAAAAGCTTATTTCATTCCACCCGTACGTGGACTTCAATTTGCTATTCAACAGAGTCCAGAATTTTTGTAGAATTTCCATGTAATCTGCATGCACATATCTTTTTTAAGCATTAAGCAAATTTCTAGTGAGCATGGACCATGCTAATGAATCATGTTGATGATGAAAAATATATCACCAACTTCAGGTCCACGGAAAGAGTGTTTCCAAGAGGGATATTACGTATACCAATAACTAAGAAAATCAGTTAGCCAGTAGATAAAGCCAATTCCCAGGGACTGGGTGCATGAAGGTTAAGAGAAGTAGGACACTGGATCAGAATCAATACATCATTTCATGTAGAATAACGATTTCGACTTTGCAGGTTCTCAATTTAACGCGTTAAATCTTAGGGAAGGGGTGTGGGGGATGGGCCTGGTTGGCCAAGTTCGTATAACAAATGAATGTCTCCAGTTTATTTAAAATAATAATATTTATTAAAAGCTTATTGCAGCTGACACTTTTTAACTCCACTTTAATCTGTGGTCAATTTTGGTGGGGTGTAGACAAAACATGGACCCCCTTTCTGGACCCCTTAATTTTTCAGTAAAAAAATAAATTAAATTAA